>RSEE01000124.1:0-186159 GCA_003971905.1 Moniliella sp. 'wahieum' | reverse complement strand
TGCCCAAGCAATCGATGGACATGACGCGCGTGCCCAAGCGCAGTATCGACGTCCAACGTCCCCTGCCTAAGAAAAGCATCGACATGAATCGGCCCCCACCTAAACTCAGCATGGATCTGCCTCGCATGCCTAAGCGCAGTATGGACGTGCCGCGTATGCCCAAGTACAGTATGGATGTACCGCGTATGCCCAAACGCAGCTTGGATGTACCTCGCACGTTCAATGGTTATGACCACGATGCTCGCTCTGTCATCTCGGCCAATGGGCCCAACGGCTGAATGGTCGTCTGGCTCCAACCGCATCGATGGTCAACGCGCGCTTTACCCGTGAAGGAGCTGCCATACCTCCCTCGCCGCGCATCCCGGACGCGTTTCGCGACTTTACTACTTCCACTTCCCTGTTGCCCCCGCGCCTCTCCCGCCCCCACCCGAAAACAAAGAGAGGTCGCGTCGCTTGCTGCGCAGGCCGCAGCTCGCGCGCGCGAATGGGAAGCCGACGTTCGTTCGGACGACCAGGAGCGGTCGACAGTGGAGGACTTTGATGACGAGGAGGAAGCGCCGTACATTGACCCGCGGTACCCGCCCGCTTCGCAGGTTTCGCAGGCTGCTCAGACTCGGCCGACTCAGAACGCCCGTCCCGGTCGACCGCTCTTCCGCTTCGCTCAAGGACAATGGAGGATTACCCCATGCAGCAGTACGAAGAGGAGGAGTATATTGACGATGCCGAGTATGAGCCGCCCCGTGCTCGAACTGCAGCTGGGATGTACGAGGAACCGGGGCCCATGTATGCCGATGAGGAAGTGGAGACCGAGTGGGGGGCAGAGGACGAGTACGCTCGATCCCGCTACGACGACCAAGTTTCTCGTCCAAGGGAGTCCAACGGGGTAGGCACGCCTCGCAATGCTCCGCGCAAGTTCGCCGCCAATACGAATGCGAATCTGAATTCCAATCCTAATGCCAATTCCAATCCGACCCCTCGCACGGCCGCACGACCGCTCCCCCCAGCTTCGTCGGCGTCCGTCACGACCATCTTACAGCAACGCCAAGCTAAAGCCGCTCAGCAGGCTGCAAACCCCGTGGGTTTCCCTTGGCGAAGAAAGAGGTGCCGCTGTACGACAAGTACGGTAACCCACTCTCTCCCCGAGCTTGACTTCCAACTCGCTGATGCCGGGGGGGATCAAGCGCGACCCAAGGGCTGAGCCTTCCTCGCGAGCTTTCTCGGGATCGCAGGGACAATCGTCTAGGATGGAGGAGCTAGAGGATGAGCGTGAGATTGAGGTGTGTCCTTTTCTTTCTTTTTGGCTTTGAATGGGTGGGTTGCACGGGGCAATTAACAGTAGCATACTGACACTTCTTTTGCAGAAGACACTGCCCAAACCTAAGACGCCTCTGACGCAAGATGCACTAGCGAAGCTTACGGCGACCAATGCACAGGGACGAAGCATTCAATCGGCTCTAGGCTCGGTGTATGGAGGTGTTCCTCCTCTCTCTCCGGATCCTAGGACGACACGAGACCCCATCCCGCCCCCTGCACCGCATGTCAATCCATTGGACAAGGCTTCGTCACCTGTCCTCCCCTCTGGACCTCCTCCTGCGGCCAAACCTAGTTCCAACCCCAAGCATCTCACGCCTGAGCAACGCCACTACCTCGTTCGAGCCCTCGTCTCACTTCAATTGGCCCACGAGGCGAGTGAACTGGAAAAGCTCAGTACATTGACCGTCTATGGCGCTCCCTTCTCGGCCCGACGTCCTGAACTCACACGGGCACGCAAGGACCTGGTCAACGAGTACACGAAGGACACGACGGTGGATCCGGTCGAGGACCCGTATGCACCGCATGGCGTACCAAAAGATGAAAGCCAAGTGAGGGGTAGCGAGCGCATCACGCAACCTGTCATTCTGCGCCACTTGTTCCAAACCCACCTCCGCTCGCTCCCAGGTCTGGATACAGCGCCGACCAAGTTCTGGCAGTCGCGGGTCCAAGTGTTGATGGACGAATTGGCCGCACGCAACTTTAGCACGACACTCGAACGGGCCGAGTTGACGCAGCGCCGGTATTGGGCCCTGTCAGGAGTGTCGCTCTTGTCCAAGTTCTTTTCCCGCGGTATTGGGATTCGAGGCGAAGGCGAACAGCGCGGTCCGGGTCCCGGGATGCCCGGGACGGAGAAGTGGGGCGTAGGTAAGGAGTGGGGCCGGGGGACGGTGAAGCGCGGGATGGACAAACCGGTCCAGGTAGACTCGTATCTTCTTGCCCAGATTGATGATCTATTTGTCCCGGGAGCGACGGGCAATGCGTCGGGCGATCCAGCGATCGAGGCGGAGGTCGCGCGCCAATGTTGGCTGGGCAGGAAGCGGCTCGGATCGGACGCGACGCCGGTGCATTCAAAGAGTATGTGGTGGAACATGAAGATGGCCTGGAAGATGCGTGGCGGTACTTGGATGTTTCCTCGCTCGATGCCCTGCCCAGTCGGTTCCGCAACGCAGCCGAGAACTTGCGTGAAGAAGTGGCCACGTTCCTGTACACTACCTTTGTCACCTCGCCCGAGGCCAATGCTTCGTTCCGTGTGATCAAGGGCATTCATACCCTCTTCCCTTGGTGGGCTACCAAACAGTTGCTGCGCTACAGCAACCCCCAATTGATCGTCCAGTCCTTTCTTGGCCTCCTTCTCGCCAAGCCGGCCGGGAGCAAGAGCCTGCTCCAACGGATCGCTGCCTTTCTGATCAAACGGGACATGGAAGTGATCGAGAAGGACTTGTTGACACCACTCAAGGCGGCCGTGCTGACGGACCAAGTACCCCTTGTCAACCGGATCTTGGACTACGTCTCCCATTCGGACCGGGTCGAGCGTCTGGCGATCGAACGAAAGACACTGGACACGGGTGACGATGTGGTAACTACCATCTTGCTGGAATCGCCGCGGCACGGGTACGCTGGCAAGCAAGGTACTTCGACGCGCGGGCTGAGTCCGGTCGATGCCGACGATGTGTTAGAGATGCAACGGTGCTTTGGGATGAGCAAGTACCGGGGCCACCTGGATGCCGCCTATCCGACCACCTCGGCCCGTCATTCTTCTCGCGCCAATGCCGAGGCGAAACAAGCATTTGCGGCGACGCGCGCTGCTGCCGAATACGCTACTTCCGACGGTCTCACTCGTGAGGAGGAGACGATGGCACAGCAATTCGCCTTGCTGAAGCTTGTGCTTCGTGAGGCGCGGAGGTTACGCGATCGACAACAAGCACTCGAAGTGGCGAATGGCGCGCATTGGTACCCACGTTGATCAAAGATGCGCTCGAGTATGTATTTTACGATGCGCTCAAGCTCGCCTTGGCCCATGCCGATCTAGGTCAATGGCTCGACGACCTACAAGCGTTCTTGGATGACCTGATGGCGACCCGACAATCTTCCGACCCTTCCCCGGCAGCGTGGGTGGCGCTGTGCAAGCGCCACGAGGACGCGCTATACGGCCTGGTCCATGAACTGACCCCCGCCGCACAACCGATCTTGGAATGGATCCAACTGGCTACGGATTACATGGCGCTCGGTACCTCTGATCCTGCCCACCCAGCCGACCGGTCCAAGCCCAATATCGAGTTGAACGTCGAGGCACTGTTGGCGGACGAACGGATCAAACCCGAGGACACGAAACGCATCCTGCGCGAGATTGAGTATCTGCAAACCTGGACGTTGTGGCAAAAAGTGCGGCGCGAGTTGGAGGTGCGGCGCGACTTTTTGTTTGCTCACGATGACGAGGAGGAAGAGGAAGAAGAAGTACGCGGTACAAGGTCGTTGTTGGGCGAATCGCAGCTTCCCCCGACCCTCGTTTCCAACAAGAAGTCCAAGACATTGACCGTCTGATGCAACGCCTCATGAAGGCGAATGGGGTTCGGATGGACGATGGTGTGTGTCGCACCGAAGCACGCGGAACAGAAGCGCAGACTTACCCGCACCTCTGGTTCGACGACTTGGACCCATGTGGACAACATTTGATGGCGGAAGAAGATGTGGGCGAATTACGCTACAGTCCAGCTTCCATCTCCTTCCCCCCACCCAACTTGCTCCACACACGCAAACTCTTGCCGGCCTTCCGTGCCCAGCTGCTCTCGGCTCTGCCGGATTGGCAGGACGTGGGGGTGCGGGGCGGGACGCACGCGAGGACGCGCTGGGGTCACGGTCCGAGGGCGGATCGTGGGGTCCCAGTCGGCGGTCGGAAGATTCAGAGGAGGAGGAGGAGGAGGAGGAGAGGGAGTGGCGTGAGCGTGAGCGTGAACGTGAACGTGAACGTAAGCGTGAGCGTGAGGAGGCCAAGGGGCGGTCCAAGGACACTGGCGGGTACCACAGTTCACGCGCGCCGTATGCTCGTGGGTCTCGGGAGCCAGGGGGCGAGACAAGTCGGTCGACCCACGCACGCCCAGCGCGCACAGCCTCCCGCTTGACCGCCCGTCGGGCCGATCGCGGAGCGGCACAGGCCCTGAGTCGGGGCGGGAGCGGCGAGACGCGCACGCTGCCTCGAGGACGCCCAAGGGCGGGCGAGTCAAGCTGCCGTTCTTCAGTTGAGTTGGGGCAGCCCAGGCGGGGCGTCAATTGTGATTGCTGCATGTTGTCTGTGTGGGCGCTGGGGCCGCTGGGGTTGGTAGGATGCTCGTAGCCGCTGCTGTGCGTCTGCTGGGGATCGATGGGGCGGCCTGCTGCGCTGCGCTACTCCGGCGCCGGCAGATCCGATCAGATCGGGGAATGCAAGATACAAGCGATGCCGCTGCTAGCCACTGGCCCATCAGAAAGCAACGCAACGCAACGCACCGCACCGCAAAGTGCGAGCCCCTATAAGATCCTACCGCAGATATCAGCACGGCGCCACTCTCTCTTCCTGCCCGCCCGCCCCTCTCGCCGCACTACCACCGCCACCGCCACTGCCACCGCCATGCCCATGCGCTCGCCGCCCCCGCCGCCCTTCACGCCGCCGCGCACGCCGCCTCCGCCGCCCTCCATCAGCTCCCCCAGCGGCAGCGGCAGCCTCGGTGTCGCCACCAGCCCCTCCAGCAGCAGCCCCTCCCTTGCCCGCATCAGCCCTGCCCTCATCCTCCCCGACACGGGCGCTGGCGTTGCGCTGGTCGGCCAGACCCCCGATGCGTCGTCCTCCAGTTCACAGTCCCCCTCGTCCACCCCCTTTCTGACGCCGTCTCTGTCGTCTGTGGCCCCGACTGGGTCTCGGCCACGCCCAGCGCCGGCCGCCCTTCCCTGCGCTTCCATCTCGGTGGCGGCGTGGATGCGTCGGCGTCGGCGGTCGGGTCTGCCATGGCCCCCATGGCCCGCGCGGTCGAACCAACAGCTCTGGCAGTGCTAGTCCCAGTCCCAGCCTAAGCCCCAGTCCCGGTCGCAGCGTGCGTGGCAGCAGCCCACACGAGGCCGCGAGCCAGGCGTCGGAGCGCAGCTATGCCTTTGTCCCTTCCACCCATCCCCGCGGCCACCAGGCTCGCATCGAAGTCTGTCTCTCCAAGTGCATCCCTGCTCTCTGGCCCATCCCCATCACTGGTCCACCCCCTACGGCCCCGCACGACTGCCACCCACCGATCAGGGCGGCACCCCGCTTCGCGTTACTCCCATTGGTCCGTGGCGCACCTTGTCCGATAGCGAAGTCGAGGGCGACACTGATTTCCCCGCTAGCTCGGCGCTGCTCAGTCCGTTGGATCAGTCCCTTGTCTTGCCTCCTTCCGAGCCCCGGGGTGCTACTCGCTCGGCCGGACCGGTCATCACGCTTGGCTCGGACGATCCCAACCAACTACAGCAAGCGATCGCAGAGGCATTTGCTGATCTGGAAACGATCCGGGACGAGTTGGATCCTTCGTATCCCTCCCTGCCACCCAACAGCCCTGCCACCCAGTTCCCCCGTCGCCGTCATCACGGCGCGTCGCGTACCCACCGCTCTCGAGCCCCTCTAGGTCGCCCTGAGAATGACGGGGAAAGTGATGGCGATGCGCGGGCGCGGCAGGCGAGGACGACCATTCGTCCTCCGTTCCCACGGATGCTGCCACGTTGGGCCTTGTCTTCCCCGACCCACTTGCGCTCGCCGAGCTGGGCATTCCTGAACTCGAAGCGGCCGAAGGCGACGTTTCCAGTGGCTCTGTCGGATCCCTGTCGTACCGGTTGGAACGCCAGGTTCTCCGCGGCTCCGCTCGTCCACCGATCTGAGCCTGGGTGTCCGCCCTGGGGCTATGCCGCGTCCAATTCCCCTTCCACTCCACCTCTGCCTCTCTGTCAGGGCGCGGCAAAGCTGCTTCTTCTACTTTCCTCGTCGCCGGCGCTGTCGCGCCAGACACCGTTCTCACCCGCCTGGTCCACCCACTGCGGCCGACATGGGTGTGGTCTCGGCTTGGGAATGGGTGTGATCGCTGCGTCCGCCGTGGCGTTTGTCTGGTGGCGCCGCATCTTGGGGCCCGAGTAAGTCACGAACGAACATCGTCAGTAGCTACGGCCGTTCTACCTCACTTCTACCTCCCCTCCCCTTTTTCTTGTTGGAACTCTACGTCTCCCATGACCTACAAGGCTTTTGTGTACCACCTGTGTTTTTTTCAGGTGCCTCTCTCGACCCACCGTCGCGAAAGAGAACGTGTTGTACCCTAGTGTAGCGTGTTTGTACAACCAACTTGTGTATCTTTCTGTCCCGTTTCCTGTCTGAATATTGAGCATCGTAGCATACCTTGCTTTTTGGTCCGTTTCTGGACGTGTACAACAGTCCCGGACATAAGACTGTGGTGGGCCGGTGCCCTCAGGATAGACCATCGAGGTCCAGTTGGAATGCGCGTTCGCTCAAGGAAATCCGCGACTCACGAGTGAGTGGGGGGTAGCAAGCAGTACGGTATAGTGTACTCTGCATGACCGTCAGATTACTCTGCATGGCCGTCACGGTCTTCCTTGGTTTCGTTTGCCGCGCTCGCTGCCGGGTCCTCGACCGAAGGCAGGGAATACTTCTCGTTGGATCGCGCTCGTCTTCGCTCCACTTTCCACCCCTTGTTGATGCGGAACCGGGCATTGCGCACCTCAGGCGGATTCCTCCCGGTGTAGGGTCGCGATTTTTTTCCAGTTGGGCAGACCCGGGCGCGAAGTACCGTGCCCAAGCGCGACAAAGGTATCGCCCTTGTGGATCTCGTCGGGAGGGGGGGGAGGGATAAGCGTGGGCTGTCGGGCTTGGTGGTAGAGCGTCGAGGCGGGCGTCCACCCGCCCGACGAAGGCGTAGGCGCAGCCAGGACGAAATGCCGGTACATCTCCGCCTTGATACGCATGCGCGTCCATTCTGCATGGAGGTAGCGGGCAAGAATGTGGCATGCGACATCCTTGTCTGGTTGCTTGGCTTGCATGGCCCGTGTGGCACGCACCATGCTGGTCCAATCCATCTCGTTAGGCACATCCGACCCATCGGTCGGGTTGCTCGCGTCCGACGGGGCCAGAGGCAAGAGGGGAGCATCGTCGCTGCCGGTGCGCCATTGCAGATCAGTAGCACGGAATCCACAGTCCCACAAAAGAAGTGGCTCTCCCTTGGCCAGCTCGTAGATGGGACGACTGTCAATGACAGGCAGCGAATCGTACAGGTCATCCAACCCTTTTTGCAATTCGTTCTCCCCGTTCTCTCCCTTCTGCCCGGCGCGCACGGCAGCACGGTGCGCTTCGACCACACGAAGCGCTTCCTCCTTACGCCGCTGTACTGCTTCGTAGTCCTGAGGCCCGTCGGTAGCTACCTTGCCATCCAAGCTGGTGGCCGTGGAGCCCGGGATAGTCACCCGATCCGCATGTCCGGGCGGTGCATCGGTGCCCAAGTTCCACCCAGCAATCCGCATTGCCAACCGATCCGCTGCCACGGCGCCAGTCTCCACATTGAGCAGTTCGTCCACCACACTGGGCTGCTCCACGCCGGTGCCCACCATAAACAAGACGGCGACCATGTGGCGGACTTGGTGGTAGAGGAAGGCCAACCCACGGAGGTTGAGCACGTACATCTGTTCTCGGTTGGGGTCGGAAGATACGTCGAACGAGGGAGGGTACGCCCCTACGGCAGGGTCGAGGGTCTGTCGTCTTGCGGACTCGGACGCAAGGCCAATTGGACTGGACGGGATCGATGCTGATACCATCAATGCGGCGACGAAAGTTGCTTGTCTGCTTGGTCGGATCCACACGGCACAAGTTGCGAAAATCGTGTTCGCCCAAGAACCGAGAGGCCGCGTCGCGCATGGCGGCAATGTCCAATTTGGTCCCAGCATGGTGCCGACCGGGGGCATAGAGTGTCCCTCCACCCCCCTCAACGACGGCGGCGCACCATCGGTAAAGAAGTACTTGTAGTGCCGGTACCGACAATCGAAGCGCGCATTAAAATCAGGGCGAACGGGAGACCAGCCCGTGACACGAAGTAGGGGGCAAAACGTTGTTGAGGGAGACAATGTACGGCAGCTCCTCTTCGGCCGGAACAAATTCGATCGGCTTCCCCAGCATCGAGGGCAGGACGGCGATTGATAATGGGATCGGTGGCGTGCTGGTCTTCGTGGCGGAACTTGCGCCGTTCAGCCTTGCGCGCTTCCCACTCGTCCACTGTTTTACTTCGTACCCATAGGCTCACCACTTGTGTGGCCGCCGACACCCCGCGATCGGTACGTCCGCAGCGGGAAAAGTCGGCGCCGCGCATCCCGTACTCGGGGGCGACGAGGCGGAGGCGGGAGAGAGCATGCCAGAGCACCGCCTCGACCGAGTTGGTGCCGGGACCCAGATCTTCAGGCGCGAGCTCGTGTGGAGCCGGGTGACCAAAGGGGGTGGGCATGAGAGTGTCGAGCCCGACCTGGGCCGCAAGACCCAAGTACGGCTCGCCGTCGTAGCTGAACCGGAGCGCGATCTTCCGGCACGGCTGACCCAAAACGTCATAGGAGCGTTGGGGCCGACGGGGCGAGGGCTGCGTGCCAAAGCGGCCTTTTTAGAGATGTTGAGCTGGGCTTCGAGCCGCGCGCGCACATTCTCCTCCACCCCTTCGAGCGCAAGCTCGAGCGCAACCAACCGGCGCACCAGCTCGTCCCGCGGCGTCTCCTCGTACCGCGCCGCGCCGCGCCGCCTCGGGGTGCCGTCGCACCGCCTCCACCGACTCGGCAATGCTGGCCGTGCTGCGTGGTAAGGAGCGGCAGGCCGAAGCGTGAAGCTGGCGCCCCGGCCGCCACACAGCACCCGACCAAGCCCAAGGCCCATTGCCCCGCTTCCCACCGGTCCCATATCCGATCTCGACGCGAGCCCACGTCCTCACGCCAGCCAGGACGACGCTCATGGCGGGCAGTGGATCGCGATTCCAAGTGGGGTTGGAATGAAGCGCAGCGTTAATGCAGCCAATGGGCTTCTAAAAAAAAGAACAGATTGAAATGGAAGATGCTCCGCTGTATATAAACTGTGCACCCACCGTCCCCTTGGATCAGGTGGTCAGTAGGGGTACCATTATGTGTGTCTTGCGTACGTTGGGGATTCGCAGTATTTCACTGTCAGAGAGGAGCCACATCGCGAAGACAAACCATACCGGTAATGCTGGAGCCAGTCTGGCATACGCTCCGGGCCTCCCCAGGGAGACGGGGTTGGAGGACGGGGAGGAACACTGCAGAGGAGAGAGGGAATGGGTGGAACGCCATGGAAGGGATTGTCAAGGAGACCCCCTGGCTCGCCTAGCCCATGTCTTATGCCTGACTACCAGACTCGATTATCAAAAGAGCCTTGTTGGGGTGTGGTTGAACAGCGATATAGTATAAGTTCCTCCTGGAAACAAGACAGGTTCGGACCAAGCTATTCAAGCGGCCCAGAACGTCTAGCTGTTCGTACGATCTTGCAACCCCCCCCCACGAAGAAAGAGCGAGGCTCGATGGGCGGTGGCTTGCACCCCGACAAAGCGAGCACACGAGGGCAGGTGTCGTATAGGTGCAGATATGAACAAGCGTAGCACACCGTCGCACCGAACCCCTCAGTCCTTAATAGTTTTGAGAAGAAACTAGCAACTAAGCGCGCCAGAAAAGGAACGCATAGTCTCCCAAGTCTGAAGCAGCGTCAGTACATCGGTACTCTGTGGCAGGATGCGCGATCGGGACAAGATACATACAAAAGTAGATAAAGTGCCGCACCTCTGCCAACCCCGGGGGGCAAGATTGTCAGTGCTAGCCCTAAAGGAAAACAGACACAGACGTACCATGGGTGACATAGGAGCCATACTTGATGCCCACGATGCTCTGCCAGGTAGGGCCATAGCGAGCATCCAAACTCTTCTTGGTAAAGGCCGCCATGTCTTTGGGGAGTGTGTAGGACTGCAACGCTTCTAGGGCCAAGTCCACGCACGCCGTCTGCATCTCAGGTGACATGTCAACGTTCTTGATCGTGGCCCGGAGGGTGGGGCGGTGACGACGCCGCCGGTGGGCGGAGGCAGGCCCGGAATGCCAACGGCAGATGCCTTGGCGGTAGGGGGAGGGGCAACGGAGGGTGCAGTAGGGGTGGGTAATGGCCGGCGGGGAGCGTGGGCACCATGCTGGGAGCAGCCGGCGGGCGATGCTGGGCACGGCGGTGTGTGGTGGGTGGGGGGGGCGCGGTGAAGGCAGCGGGGAGGGGGGGCCAGGCGCGGTGTGGGTATAGACGGTGGCGTGTGTGCCGGGGATGGCGGTGGCGATGGAGGGGGCGTGGGCGGGGCCGTACACGGAGCTGGGCTGGGTGCGGGCGATGGGGGCGCGTCGGTGGGGGGTGGGGGTGTGGGGGCGGGTAGCCGGCGGCGCCCACGCCGGCAATGCCGGGGCCGGAGAGGGCGTCGGAGTGGGAGGGCGCGGCGGTGGGGGCGCGGGCGGCGCGGTGCCGTACATGCTGGGCACGGCGGTCGTCATGGCGGCGGCGCAGCGCGGCGGCGGCGGCCGGGCCGAGTGACGTATTCAGGCCCAGGAGGCCGGAAGGGGTGGTGTATGTAACCGCACGTGACCGCAACTGTGGCACGTGACGATTTGCATTGAAATGTGCAACCCCAGGTTATAGGCTTAGGTCAGCCTTTTTTTTTTTGGTCGCGGGGGCCCTCCGCTTTTTTTTCCGCCTCAACAAGCAACGCAGCCCACCCATCCCACCATCCCACCCATCGCGCGGAGGATGAGCTCCGACGTCTTCCACACGCTCACCGCCGGCGGCGGCATCCGCTTCGACACCAATCGCTTCTCCTCCGATGCGCAGCTGTTCGGCCAGGCCAAGCGCACCCCGCCCGTTGCGTCCAGTGCCGCGAGCAAGCCGCCTCCCGCCGCCACCGCCGCCGCTGCCGCGCCGCTCGCGCTCCCCCCCGAACTTGACTTCTTCGCATCGGTGAGCAGCAAGGGCAAGTCTGCGCCCAAGGACACGGGCAAGAGGAAACGCGAGCAACCCGAAGAGGCATATACAGGCGAAGGATTTGACGATCCCGAGTACGGTTCGGGTCCCCTGGCGCCTGATGCGGTCGCTTCCTTCTGCCGTGCCAACCGGCTCAAGTTGTCGGGCGACCCGCCTGCACCGCTTGTGTCCTGGCACGAGCTGAGCGTACGGTGGGGCGTACACAAGGCCCTCGTGCGACATGTGGTCCAGCATGGCTGGCTCCGACCTACCCCGATTCAGAAAGCCGCGATGGCAGCGCTACTTTCGGGGCGGGACGTGTTTGCCAATGCCTACGGGGTCGGGCAAAACGTTGGCCATACTGTCTTCCCCTCTTACATTCCTCGGTGCGCCCCGGCCCAAGACGGACAAGGGCGGTGCGCGGGCGCTGGTTGTGGCTCCCACGCGCGAGCTGGCGACCCAGATCCACGATACCCTGGTTGTACTTGCGTACGGTACGGACGGGCACCTCAAGGGCTCCAAGCGGTGGAAGATCCAACAGTTGGGCGAGAACATGTCGCGGTCCAAGGCTGAGCAGACGCACCGGGTCAAGACGCCCGACGTGTTGATCAGTACGCCGCTACGGTTGGTACGTGCAGTGCAGGAAGAAGAAGTGGATTTGCGCGAGGTGGAGTTGTTGGTGTTGGATGAAGCGGATCGGCTGTTGGAGGACAACTTTTGTCCCAAATGGACGACGTTTTGGCTGCCACCTCGCACCCGGCCCGCCGTACGGCCCTGTTCAGTGCCACCTTGCCTTCTGGGACCGAGTTGTTAGCGCGGAGCTTTACGACCGACCCTGTGCGTGTCGCGGTGGGCCACCGGGACGGCGCATCGGAGCATGTCAGCCAGACATTGGAATTTGTTGGGTCCGAAGAAGGCAAGTTGCTTGCACTGCGGAATTTGGTCCAGCAAGGTCGCCTCAAACCACCAGCGTTGCTCTTTGTGCAAAGCAACGAGCGGGCCAACCATTTGTTTCACAATTTGGTCTACGATGGCTTGCGAGTGGATACGATGCATGCCCACCGCACCCCTGGACAGCGGCAGCGCGCGCTCGATAACCTCAAAGCTGGCCAAACCTGGGCGCTGATCGCGACCGACGTGTTGGCGCGTGGAATTGACCTGCAGGGCATCAAGACAGTGATCAATTACGATTTCCCCCAGTCGAGCCAAACGTACATTCATCGGATCGGTCGAACGGGTCGAGCAGGGCAAAGTGGTGATGCAATCACGTTTTTTACCACGGACGATGCGCCGCACCTCAAGATGGTGGTGAATGTGATGCGCGAGTCGGGGCAGGAGGTGCCAGAGTGGATGAACGAGTTGAAAGGACCCTCGTCGGGCGACCGGAAAAAGTTACGACAGCATGCCCAAGCGACAAGATGTCCGCGAAGCCAGTGGCGTGCTTCCTTCCCATTTGAGGGGCGGCAAGACGAGCAAGCATCCCAAGGCGCTTCAGGGGATGACCAAAAAGCACCGCGCCCGCATTGCAGCGGGTGAGATGGACACGACAGAGGAGGAACAAGGGGAGCGCAAACCTGCCGCTCCCAAGAAGCACAAGAAGAAACGACTGGCCAGCCCATGAAATGCACATGTACACCCGGCCGACCAGGTCGCCCCACAAATCTGGGTATGGAGGTTTGGGCATGGAGGTGGCCAGGTTGGCTATATGCAAAAGCTATTCATGTAGACGATGCGGCATATGTCGAGCGACTAATGAGGCATAGCGCCCGAGGGGGGGAACTTATCAACAAAGGCGACGAGAATGGATAGCGGGGGGGCAGAGGGTTAACAGGGTAGCTTTTAGGGTATCAGCCTGGGGAAAGACGAGAGATCAAAGGGCAAGCGGGGAGGGAGAAGAGAGAGAGAAGAGAGGAGAGGAGAGGAGAGAGGAGAGAGGAGAGAGGAGAGAGGAGAGAGAGAGGAGAGGGAGAAAGGAGAGAGGAGAGAGGAGAGAGGAGAGGAGAGAGGAGAGAGGAGAGAGGAGAGCAAGGAAGTGGAGAAAGCTGGGTAATGTTGGACCGCCTTGAAGCTTGAAGCTCGAAGCTTGAAGCTCGAAGCTTGACATCAGAGGGACCAATCCCTTGTGAACGCGTCGGCGCCTTCGGTTGCAAAGCACAGTTCGGCAGTCCACAAGGTCAATGTAATGGCGACCGTGAGGAAGCGCCAGTAAATCTGGTGCGACTGGTCCAACACAACAGATGCGAGTACACTGCAATCATAATCAAGCGCGAGTAGCACAGAATCGAGTCAAACGCGCCAAACGAATTGTCCGTCAAGTGGAGTAGAGGCGCAGTGTCGTCCATAGGAGGAAGGGAAGATGGGAACGGGAACGAACACTGGTACCATCCTCCTCCGCGGGCCAAGGGACCTTATTCTTCTCGTTTCCAGACACGGAAAGGCGACTGAGGTGCTCACGTGGGGTAGAGCGGGTGGAACGGACGGAGTGGGTGGAGCGGTTGGAGCGGGAAGATTGCCGCGAAATGGAGGATGGCGGTGCGGGAGGTTGGAGCCCCCCAGTGCCGCTGGTGGGGGGGAGCAGGAGAAGGGGGGATACCGATACGCTACTCGGATTGTACTGGCAAGATCATGATCGTCCAGGGCAAATGGGTCTTCGGAGGCGTGGTCCAGCGCCCACTCGGTGATCACTGGGTCCTCGGGATGAGGCGTCAACGTATCGTCATCATACACTGTATAAGTATCCTCATCGTCGTCCGGTACGTCGTACGCCCCCGGGCGCAACGACGGGCGGCAGATGTGCGGGCTGCGGCTGGGGCTATCGCCCGGGGTGGAAGGGAAGGAATCGTTGAGCCATCGTGGTGGCCCACCACGCTTGAGCATGGGGAGGATACGCGAAGCGAGGTAAAGCACCATCAAACGGTACACAGGCTGACCAGGACCGATTTGGGCAGCGCCGCCGAAGCAGCAGCGAGAAAGTCGACGCTTTGTTCGACCAAGCGGGCAAGCAGTTCGAGCAAGGCCCAAAAGGACTGGAAACAGGGTAGGGCAATCCGCCTGACCCCACATCTGCCGCCGCCGCGGCAGCAGCAGCCGATGTGGTGCGCTTGAATCCGCGAATGAGCGCGAGCGGGTCCGCAGTAAAGGCGAGCGAGTCGGAGAGTTGGGTGACATTGAATACAACGTAAGCAAACATGAGACTTGTCTCGACTACGTTGCCCTTGCGCACGCCAAATGCGATGGCGGTAAGCCACAGGGTAGAGGAGACGGATGCCCCCACGGCCGCAGCCGCGCGCGGACGGTTGCGTGTCGCGCCCTCAAACGAGTACCACAATGCTGCCGAGGTGACATAGACAAAAGCAGAGACAAGGAGGAAGAGGAGTTGCCATCCCTCTGCGCCGCCCAGGCCAAAGGAAGGCAAGAGGGAAAGCATTTGCGTCTCCGGGTGGTGGGAGCGAGCGGGCGGGCGAGGGAAACGGCAATGACCCAGCGGGAGATGGAGCCGAGGGCCTGAATAACGAGGACAGATGCGACGCCTTCCAAGAGGGAGAAGAGCGGGGAAGAGGAACGAAGTAGGGTGGACCACCAGGCTGGCACGTGGTGCGCTAGATAACGGGTCCAGCGTACAGCGGTGCGCCATGCCATGTCCGCCAGCGCATCCACGTCCAACGTCTCCACGTAGCCTACCGCCGCCGCGATGGCGGCCGGCACGCGAGGATGGGCAGCAGCAAAGCGGGCCGATGCGGCGGCGGCCGCAGCCGGCTCAGAGACAAAGACAGCCCTGACTGCCGCAGCCGCACGGGCAGGTTCCGAGGCGGTGCGTTTGGCAACGCCGGCAAAGTAGGACTGGGCGGCGGGGAGTAGACGTTGAAGCAGACGAGCAGGGCAGCGGGGATGGCGACCAGCTGGGATGCGGTGAGGATGGCGGCGAGTACGGAGGCGAGAGTAGAGCGACGAGCAGCGAGGCGGAGGGAGGCGAGGGACAAAGGCGTAGCTGGCCAGCGCGGCGCCGAGGGCGAGGAAGGCGTCGGTGCCGGCCAGGTCGAGGGCGAGGGGCAGGTAGAAGAGGGTCTGGAGCACGGCGGCCCACTCGACGAGCTGCGCGAGGGCGCGCCAGAAGAGCGTCATGCGGGGGGAGGCGGGGCGGCGGCGATGGCGGTGGTGATGGCGGTGGCGATGGCGGTGGCGGTGCAGGCGGCGTGGGCGGCGGTCGCGTGGCCGGACGACCACGACGCTTCGAACAGGAAACAGCGGAAAACGCAGACAGGCACGCGGGCGCAGTGGAGGGCGAAAGCTGTGTGGGGCTAGAATAAAAAGAAAAATAAGCGTGCTTATACGACGTAGGGTTACAGGCAGCGTCCCCCTGTCGCAGGATGGGAATATTGACGGAGTCGCATTGGTATTCAGATTCAGATAAGCGATCGCGCGATATAGGATAGCGCGTCGAAGACAGTCCATTGCAGTCGCCACGCAGCGTCCCGCGTCCCAGCCAGTTCAGCGAGTCTATGTGTGTGTTGCCTCTCCGCTCCCGAGCCACCTCGCTTCCAGCACTTCCAACTGCGCCAGCTTCACCGCCGCGGCGGCGGAGGCGGCATCTTGCGACCCGCCACGCCCGGCTTGGGCTTGGGCGGGATCGGCGGCCGGGGCGTCGAGGCACCGCTGCTGGGCGCCGAGCCGCTGCTCGCGCCGCCCCCACCGTTCGCTGCGGCTATCGCGCCTTCCTCTTCGCCAGCACCTCAGCAAACCCACCTGGCGCCCATCCCCGGCATCACCGCCACAGGCGCAGCCGATGTATCGCCGCCACCGCATGCGCATTCCCCCGCACACTCGATTGCACCGTCTGAACTTGGGCTTGGCCGCGCGCGGTGCAGGCGCCGCAGCAGGCGCTGGTGCTGGTGCCGCCGGAGCCGGCGGGGCCCGACGCACTTTGGGTTTCTTGGGCTTGGGCGGAACAAGTTCCAGGTACGCCGACGGAGCCCAGGCTTCCAAACCTCCCTTTTTGACCAGCCACCAACCTATCCATAGATAGCACAAATCCAGGTTAGCCTCTCTCCCCCGTACCAAAGAAAACAAAAAAAAAAAAACAAAAGAAGTACGCACCATTGTCGGCTTGCTGTTCCACCTCCAGTAGCTCGCCGGCCGTCAACGACATCTCCCGGACGACGAGCGGCAAAGTCATACAGAGCCTTGTACATGGGCACCGATGGGTCGTCATCCTCTTCCTCTTCCTCGGGTTCAGGGGCGGGGGGGCGGGCGGGGCACGGTGGACTGCCCTGTGGTAGCGGGTGTGGCAGTGGCCGCTGGGCAGATGTACCGTTGGAACTAGGCAAGGGTCGGGCCGCCTTGGGCGCAGGACGAGCGCGTGCTGCTTGCCGAGCACGGTTCGGTTGCTCGGTCCGCCAGCCTTGAGCAGCTTGCCCGTTGTCACGGGACGTACTACACCGGGCTTGCGCCGTGCCGGGGACGGGACAGCGAGCCCGCCGGTTCGCCCGACGGGACCGAAACGACATGCGACTTGTACTCGTCGTCCCGCTTGATCATCTCGTCCTTCTTGAAGGAAATCTGAGCGCGCTTGCCCTTTTCTTACCATAGTCTAGCGTGTTGGCCACATTCACACGCACGTTCCCCCCCGTCTGACGGGCAAGACGAGCAGCAAGTTCAGTCTTGAGGTAACAATGCAAAACCGGGTCTCCCTCCGGATCCTGGCCACGCAGATTAATCACAATCCAGTCGTCTCGCAGCTGAGATAGTCCCACCTGGGCAATGGAAGAGAGCGGGATCTTGCGCTCGAGCATCGTCGTCGGCTGCTTGTTCACCAATTGGGTCACGACAATCAAAAGTTCCTTGTCCGTTAGCAGGATGAACCGAGGGGACGGCTTGGACGAACGAAGGGCACGGTGCACCAAGATTTGGCCGCGGGAGGAGAAGGTGACAGGTGTCGAGCCAATCCCTGCCGCGCGACGAAGGAGATCGCCCTCGACTGACCCGCCATTCACGTCCAAATAGTCGCCCATAAACTTGCGCATAGAAATGAGAGAGAAGCGGCGGCGCTCTTTGCGGCCTTGGAGGAGCTTGTGGCCATAGTCACGGAACTCGACGTACTTGATAGCCTCTTCTTGTTGAGCCACATGCGCTGAATCCGCCGGGCGCATTCGTGCTTGTAGCGCAGGTAGTTGCGGAACGCACGCTGAATCCGCATCGCCATGTTGTGCCAATAGCGGTCCCGCATGGTCCAGGGCAAAGAGCGTCTCGGGGTTCTTGATGAACGCTTGGTTGGCCCATTGCCATTCGTCCCGTGCGATGCCTGTGTCTTGCAAGATCTGCTGGCAGCCCGATCGCGAATCGCCCCTCCCACGTATACTCGCCAGATAGGACGTGTGGGAGAGAGAAGGTAGAAGCGTTCCACCATCTTCTCAAATGTGTTGCGATAGGCAAACCCAGCCCGACGAACACGAATGTTTTCTTGCAGACCAAGATACTTGACTTGATGGAGGACCTGCTGGTCGTCATAGTCGGTAGGTTTCTTGGTCGGTTGGGCTTGATGGTACGAATGTACGACGGTGGGACTCATCAGCTTGTCTACCAGTGCGTTGGCCGACGCTTTGATCCGGTCTCCGGCCGTTGGGGGGCGCTTCTTGGACGATGGGTCGGGGCGGCGGGGAAGAGGGTGTGCAGGAATTGGTTCTGACTCGAGTCAACCAAATCAAGAATATCCTTCAGCAGCGCATCCTTGTTCTTGTCGGTCATGCCCTTGATGTTGTACATCACATCGCCAGCATAGTGCCGGATAAGGAACTTGTTGCCTCGCCCATCAAAGTGCGCGTTGGCAGAAAGCATGCTCAAGCGCTGGAGAAGGACTGGTCCGCCGCACTGGGATCGGATGGGCCCGTCGTAGCGCAGGCATCGTTCAGCGCGGCAAAACACGCCGGGCGGGCGCTTCTCTTCAATGAGGTCGCAGGACAATCTTGTTATTAAAGAATTTGATCGGATCCAGTTGATATGCTCGGCCGCATACTCTTCTTGCTCGCGCTTAAGCGTGAGCTGGATAAAAATCTGCTGTAACTTCTCATTGACATAGTTGATGAAAGCTGCTCAAACGAGTTGTTGTCAAAGATCTCAAACCCGTAAATGTCCAGGACAACCAATCACGTGGCCGTGGTACCCTGGGTGTGCATGGGACTGATTAACACGAGCGACGATCCAGTCAAAGAGGTTGTTGTAGATCGCTTTGGAAAGTGCGTCGCGGACCGACTCGGTCTGAGGCGGGGTGTTGAGCGCGCCTCGTACACAGACCCGCGGCGCATGCCACGCATCGTGTCCATGATGCGAATCGTCAACGCACGGTGCACCGCGCCCCATCCACCTCCAACAGATACGCCACATAATCTGTCACGCTCGTGTCGGCGACTGGGCATTGCCATCCTTGTTTTCAGAGAACTGGGTGTGCCCAACCACAGAATGGCAGCAATCATACGGAAAATGTCCTGCTCGGCTTGACTCAGACCAATCACGTTCATCGCCTGGATCGTTCCCTTAAAGTCTGCACATCGTCGATCCCATCACGTCGAGACACTTGGCGCCGGCAGTGTACTGGTACGCCTCGGGGCCTTGGAGGCCGAACAGTTCGCGCTGCGCCGCAGAGGCACCCTTGGCGAGCTGGTAAAAGATGTGGAAGTTGCGCTCCGACTTGATCTGGCCCACACACGGTTCTTTTCCAGTAGATAGTGGTGATGTTGGCGCCAATGGGTGCGCCTGGGCGTTGAACATGATTTCGAGGTGTCGTTTGCCGTGGCGGGAGGAGTTGTTATTGCGGAGCGTTTTGGCGCACCCAAAGGACTCGAGCAGCGGGTTGGTTGCAACACCATCTGTTTCACGTTCTCAATTCCACCGCCTTGGTCGCCCGAAACAGCAGCAATGTATGCATAATCTGCTTGGCCGCCTCGGTCTTGCCGGCGCCCGACTCGCCCGAGATAATGACGCATTGGTTGTCATGATAGGCCTGCATGTTGTAGAACATGCCCTCAGCAATCGCATACACATGGGGGCGCATCTCCAGGCGGTTCTTGCCGCGGTACGATTCGAGCACCTCGGGCGTGAGAGGCCCAAGTCGCGGAAGGGATTGACCGAGATGAGCACATTGCCAATGTAGGTCTGCAGGGGGGGGGGGGGGGGGGGTCAGCGGGTGTGGGCGCATGACGGTAGGGGCGGAGGTAGGGTACGAACATAGATCTCCTGGTTTGAAGAAGCGCTTCTTGAGGTTTTCGTTGATGGCCTGTTGGTGAGCTTGGTGAGGAGGGTCATGTCGCTGACGCCGGGCCTGGGGCTTCTTGAAGCCCTCGCGCCAGTCGGCCTTGGCGACGCCGCCGGGCGCATAAGGCTTCTTGGTGGTCTTGGGGGCAGCGCCGCCGGCGCGCGCCTTCTTGGCGCCGGCCTTTTTGGAGATGGCCATGGTGGGGGGGGTGGGACGGCGGAGGGGGTGGTGGAGGGGAGGGCGAAGGGGGGCGCAGAGGAAGCGCGCAGCCTGAACGCTGAGTGAGCTCAGCGGCGCAGCCACCGGCCAGCCAGGCGCCACCAGGCGCAGCCACCCAATCGTCATCGCCATCAATATTCAATCGCCCCAGCCCACTGAAATGTTCATCGCCGTCATCCCCTGCCCCCACCACGTGGCCCCGCGGAATGCCCCGCGCGTTCCCCCCCCCCCACGCTTGCGTACCAAATACCTCTCTCACCAGCCGCCCCCCCCCCCCCGCCCACCCCCAACACATGGCTTCCCAGGGCACCGGGTACGCACCTCTCCACCAGCACCACTCCCCCGACGGCCGTCTCTTCCAGTCGAGTACGCCCTCAAGGCCGTCGAGATGCCGGCAACCGCCATCGGCATCCGCACCCCCCAGGGCGTCGTGCTCGCCGTCGAGAAGCTGGTGACGAGCAAGCTCTCGTCCCCCGCGCACCCAGCAACCGTCGCATCTTTAGTGTCGACACCCACCTCGGCCTTGCCACCGCCGGCCTCATTGCCGATGGCCGCCACATGGCCGGCCGTGCACGCGAAGAATGCGAAAGCTTCCGTGACAACTTCCACGAGCCATTCGCCCCCAAGCGCTGGCGGCGCGCTTGTCTCAGTACGCCGATGCCTATACGCTCTACAGTTCGGTCCGACCGTTTGGCATTAGCACCATCCTTGCCGGTCTCGACCCTCACACGGGAAAGCCTGGTCTGTACATGATTGAACCTTCTGGCGAGTTCCGCGGCTACCGGCACGGCCATTGGCAAGGGCCGTCAACTGGCCAAAACCGAACTGGAGAAGATTGATTGGGACACGATCACGCTCCCGCAGCATGGAACGGGCAGCAGAGATCATCTACAAGGTCCATGACGATGCAAAGGACAAGGACTTTGAGCTGGAACTGTCCTGGATCGGCCCGGAAACCAAGGGCAAGCACCAACTTGTCCCGCTCCAGATGGCACAAGTACGTTCTTTTCTTGCAAACTCTGGATGAGTCGGTAGACAGTGTACTGACGTTACCCGGACAGGAAGCAGAGCAGAAGGCCAAGGACGCCTTGGACGTCGACATGGAAGACTAAGTGCGAATGTATTACAATGTAACGACAGGGAGAGTGATATTGTAGTACCAATGGCGAGCGTGACTGGCCACCTCGCGAGGAGGCCAATGGAGGAGGGCAGGCGGGAAACTGTTAATGATGGGTTACAGGCGTTAACATGGATACTCATCGAGGAAAGTCTATGCGACATCAAGACTCTTCGGGTGGTCTTTTCGTCAAGCAATGCGAAAGGAATCGTTGGCTAGGGGCTTTACCATGTCCAAACCACGCCAGCATTTCAAACGCTTGCTGGAGCACAAAAAGGTCAGGACCATCAGCTCTCGCGGCACACCCCAGGATCACTTGTGCTATACTGACTCGCCACTGACAGAAATGGTACAAATGACTCTTCGCGGTATGGGTTTGTCTGCATCCCTAGAGCAGGATCGGCAACAATAAGGATTTAGGCTTGGCTTTCCGTCCGCAAGCGGCTTGTTCTTCCCCGCGAGGTCTGGAAGAGTTCACTTTTGACCGGGACAACTCCTGGCCCATATCGGTCGTGTGACAAAGTTTGTCCAAGTTCTGTTGACGGTGTTCCTGAAGCCGACTTGGTCGACCATGCGTCTTCGCATTTTCGATTTGGCGGTACGTTTTTATGCTACACTGGTCATGACCTTGCTACCCCCCTAACCTAACCCATGCTTTGGAGGAGAAGGTGGCCACAGGAGAGAGAGTGGATGCGTGGTCCTGGGTGCTGAAGGGGCATCAAGTTTGAAGCGCAACGTTTAAGGCCGCGATGGCGAAAGTTGATGTGGCCGCAGGACAGAATGGAGACCCTATAACCCACCCAAAAAATGCATTTGATCGAACTTAGGATTAAACAAGTGCGAATTTCTTGGATATATATCCTTGGCGCAAACACGAGGATAAGCTTCTTTATAGCGAGATATCGCCTGGCAGCGCTGCCGCGACATGTGGGACAAAGTCGCCAAGAGCTGCTCCAGAAGCTGGACGCTGCCGATGGTCGTCATGTGGTTGAGCACAGCAACCCGCTGAGCCACAACTGGCTCTCCGCCATTCCGTCCGTCCCGTACCTCAAGCTCTCCGACCAGCAGGTCCAGGTTGGTCTCCAGCTCCGCACGCTGTGCCGCACCACGCGCAGCATGTGCAAGTGCGGTGTCATGTCCTCGCTGGAGCACATCATGTCTTGCACCCGCTCCCAGGCCAAGTTCGGTGCATTGCATGAGGCAGTGCGGGAGCCCATTCTCCAGCTCCTACGCTCCATCCCCGACACCCACGTCACAACGAAACCAATTGTGGAGGACGAGGATGGCGGGAGACAGAGGAGACGGCGTACCGACTACCGCGTGATGGGGCCCGGAGCACTGGGAGGATCAGGAATGGAAGTCGACCACACGCTGCGCGACACGGAATCGCTGGAGGCGCAGAGCGCGTTCCGGAGGGTGGTGCATGCGAGCACCGCAACCCCCTTGGAACGCCGGGAGAAGGAGCTGCTTCGGATGCTTGAACAAGCAGAATGCGACAAGAACGCCAAGTACCAGGGATGCACTCAAGAGACGTTTTTCCCCCTGGTTTTGACGACGCGAGGATACTACGGCACCAAGACGGCGGGCAAGTTGTTTGCGCATTGGAAGGAGATGGCTACTAAGTCTCAGTGGACATGGTTCCTCGCTCGGATGTCAACCACGTTCATCCGTGTCCACACGCGCTACCTAGGGTACGGGACCGGATGGCGCGAGCCGGAGGGTCCTGATATCCTGGCGATCCCCTGGTTCCTTGACCCTGGTGGTGCCCCCAAGTAACCCCAAGATGAACGGTTAGGATTAGACGTAGCGTTCCCCTGTCCCAGCCTTAAGCTCTGCCAATGACATGGAATCAGCGAGATATGACATGAGATTTGGATACTGGCCAAACGCACTACAGCTTATGGCCGTGCTTTTAAACCATTTCTTCCGGGAACTTGGTTTTATCCGAAACCAACCCCGCAGCCGTGCAGGAATGATTCATGGCGACGAGGAATCGCTCGACGTGCAGAAAATGGCCGAATGGACCTTCCATGCCGACAACGACGTGGTGGGGGGGTGCATGTTTCCAATTGTCGGTCTACCCCTACAATGTCACTCGCTCTTCCCCCCCTCATTCCCGCAACCGATCCAAATCTACGACCAAGGCCCTAGCACCTGGCCTGATTCTTGCCTCCCCGTCCCTGATGCACATGACATCCGCCTCCGGCTGACCTTCATTCTGGCCCTTTCCCAAGCGATGGTCCTGTGTATCTAGGGAGCTGGTGCCGAGCAGGGGAATGTAAAAGAAAGTGGGGGCATAGGCAAATTGATGGAAAGCAAGGTCTATAGAGCATATATCTGGGTTCAGCCTGCCTGCTTGCAAGAGAGAGCATACGGATAGATAGTGATCAGGTAGGTTGGACGTGTCCAAGTCGGGCAAAATTCAGGTAGGGAAAAAAGAGCAAACCAAAGAACGGAGAGAGATAATGTAGACACCTGCTCAACATTAAATTGACAAGCAGGTGGTGCATACACTTGCATTCCCTAAAACTTAGCTGTGGGAAGACGGCGGTGGAAGCCACATGCCATTGGGGGCAGGGGCAAAGGCACCTGCATGGGAATGAAAGAGGCGAGAAGAATTCTTCCAAAACAAGGACGGCTCCCTTTCGTCTGAGCCATAAGCTGGTAGAGCCTCATTCGGGATCCATTGAATCTGGGTCCCCCACCAAACTGGTGGACTGAGGGATTTGCCATACTTACCCGAAAACACGGGAATCATATAGGCGACAAAGTAGCTGGCAGCCGAACCCGTGTACAAAGAGGATGACAAGACGTAGCACAGTGCCGCAAAGTAGTTCCTCAATCGACTGCGATTCAGGGTGAACCGAGCAAGGAGCCCAACCCAGGCCCAGCTGGTCACAGACACGGGATAAAAATCGTATGTCTGGGGAACAGCCGTCAATATCAACGGTGTGTGAACAACATCGCGGAGCCGACGGACGTTGAACTGTTCGAAAGGTGCCGGTAGGTTCACGCGATAATAACATAATAGCCAGCAGGGGATGGGTGCGAGAAATCCAACAAGAAAGAAGAAGTTGATCCAGTTGTATTCACCCCCTTGGCCAAATGTACGCTTGGAACCCACTAGGCCGATACTCACCGCGTCGGCAAGTAATACTGTGGTTGAACCTCCCGCCCCGAGCGCATGGGCTGTGACGATCTGTATGCCACAGGATGCGAGCTGGATGGCAATAATACTGAGAAAGGTGCTGCGTGGAGGCAACTTAAAGTACACACCCAACTTGAGTTGCGACAGCATCTGAATCGACTGGTTCACGCCGACAGTAGGGTAGAGACTGAAAAGGATCCATGGGACTGCATTGCCCGGAACGACGTAGCCGCCAATCCATCTGAAAACAAAATCGAGAGAAGGTGTGATGGCTGTCAGGGCGGTTACGATGCCGAGGGGGAGGACAAAAACGAAGCCAAGGAAGATGGAGAGAAGCAGGGCCCAAATGGGCAAGCCTGTATGGTACCCCTCGCAGGCGCCTACCGCCATAGCCAGCGAACTCAGAAACAGCGCAAGCCACCACCAAGCAGGAATGGGTTGATATCGCTGGATGAGTTGAGCATGCACGTCTTCCTCCTCTTGAGCTGGAAGCCGGTAATCACTCACGGTGGGAATCAAATCAAAGAGTAGAAAATGAACCCAGACTGCCGGGACCAGAGCAAGAGAACACCCCTTGGACACCAAGTTGGTGGCCGGCCAATAAGGCTTGGAGTACGACTCATATGAATCGGCGTTAAAAGTGATACCGCGATGGGGAGCGGTATGAGAGGGCACAACCTTCAACCGGTAGGATCGAGCAAACCGGTCAAAAGAAACGGACTGTAGCCATGGCATGTATTGTGCTGAGCCCTTGTGAGAGAAGGTGATGAGCGATGGAACCACGACACCAAAGATGAGGTATCCGATCACGATGTTGATTTGAGCAAAGAATGGCGTGATGAGAGGAGACGGCAAGGATTCGCAGATGGTGATCCAATCGAGCGAAAACGTAGGCCAGAGACCCATACCACCCTGGCCACCAAAGAGGAGGTTAGGGACGTATGAAGTGGGAGCACACCAAGGGATCCATCTGGTATTAGATGCGTGTATAAATATTGAAGCGCGCAGTCGCCCGGGCATCGCCACAGCGAATAAGTATAGTAAAGATGGGGCATGAAAGTCGGTTAGTAGTAGTCCACTTCGGGGCCTGAGAGCAAACATGGCAAATAACGTACGCAAATGCCTGAAAAGCCGAAAAGGCATAGCCTGACACCCAGGCCCAGCCAAAGGCAAGCACAAGCGTAACATAAAACACCTTTTGACGGGGCCAGTTGCTAGCGCGTACGCGGTGCAGCGTGGTGAGCAAAGCTGAGGTAGAGAGCACGGTGGGCCAGAGCATTCGTCCAGGCAAGACCAGTGTGCGGTCAAACAGCCCTGCATACGACAGACCCATACAAGAACTAGAAATCATCAAGAGAACCTTGTACCCTGTCGGCCCCGGGAAGTTTAGGAGCGCATGTTGTGAATCATCAGCACATTGAGCGACAACGAAGGTCCGATACTAACCGTGGCCATGATGCAGATGAGCGCGTGCTCCTTGATGTTGAAGGGACCTGGGTTAATGAACCAAGCGAGAGGCCAAGAGGAAGGATATGGTACCTTGGACATAAGAAAGCCCAAGGGCCAACAAAATATCTGTACCAGCACAGCCGACTGAATTACAGTAACGGTCCACCCCCATGCGGTAAAGACGACATAGAGACTGGAAAAAGCCGTCGCAAACGATGGTCCTAAGAGCCATACACGCAGGGTGTGGATAGGCAACGTGGGATCATCATCTGAGGGCACGCTAGCCCGGACATTGGGGTGGGCCCTCCCTTTGTATTCCAACTGATTGGACTCTTCGCTTCTCTTAACAGTTCCATCTGCTCTGGCGATTGTTCGTCTTCGCCCAATGATTCCATGACGAACGCAGCAGTGTCCTTTCGTTTTTCTCCAGGGACCGAAGCACCATCGAATAATGAAGGGAAGTCGGTGGTAGGGAATGGATGTCTGTGGTGGAGCATCGACTCGCTCGCGTTCAGGTCGTAATGCATGCTGGCAGGCTGGTCGTCGAAGTACGAGTTTACAAAGCGGCCCGACTGCTCTTCGTCTGAGTTATTGCCCGAGTACTCATGTACGACGGTCAACCCAGGCATCCCGACCTGAGCGCTGACTTCGATGAAGAGGGGAGGGTGGAGCCTTGGCTGCTGGTGAGCGAGCCCAGGAAAGTGCTAGCCCTATCAGAAAAAGAAGAAACTATTGTTGGAGACGCGGCCTTCGGTTGAGGATGCAATGGCGGCTGCGACAAGGGATGAGTGACAGTGTCGGTCATCCTGGTGTTACGAGCAGCAGACGCTTGATGGCCCATCCACACTGGCCTGGTTCTTCTGGCATCATGGGCACAGGTACCGACACTGGCTTGGACAGTGCATTGGGCTTCCCAGCAGCATCGGCAAGAAGCACATCATTCTGCTCAGAGGCGGCGGGTTGGGGCAACAATGATGTGGAGTCATGCAAGGAAACAGCATTAGGGCGGTTATCCTCATCGTCATAATCATGCCAGGAGGGGAGGTGGTCTTCATAGGACTTGTAAAAGTCATGGGCTTGCATCGTGGATGGGGCTGGTGGTGGTGGTGGGCAAGGAGAAGGGGATGAACTTTATAACCACACAGCAGAGGCCTGAGTCGTATGTATATAGGAAAGTGTGTGCCATCGCAATGCGTATACAGAGTCTATACAAATGGACACATGCACGGTGTTTTGGTTCTTGTGTGCTGAATTAGGTACAACACACGGCTAAGAAGATCTGTGAGAAGGAACTCCTGTGAAAGCTTCAGCAGGACGTCAGTGATGCGCCCCACACCCACAAAACCCTGACACCTACAACATGAGACGGCGCAGGATTACTCGCCACTTACCGCCCCTCTGACTCCGACCTGTGTCAGTGCCCTTGCAAGTCAACCACCTTCTCATAGTGCACCACAAATGACCTAACCCCATGACATTCTCTCGGACTATACTACCGACATGTGGGCAGAGGACTATAGAGAACAAGCTCAAATATTAGGATTAGACGGTTAGATTGCTCCTGGACAATCCGAAGTATCGTACACAGATGTGGCGTTAGTTGTAAACTACGCCACTATCCCTTTGATGGCGTGTTTCTAATAGATCTACTGGTCGGCATGAATTGGCCGCGTTGAGGCTGGCGTGGATCGCGGACGAGCCGGCTGGCCTGCCTGCCGCCGCTGCCGCTGCCGCTGCCATGCCCACGCCTACCAGCGCCACTGGCGCCACCACTCCACCACCACCACCCACATGTCACCATGCATGGACGTCTCGTGCTGAGCTTCGTCCACCATACGTACCACAGTGCTTCACTTGGTGCTAGCACGCCTCTACGTGCGCCGCCGCCTCTGATCATGGGGCAGACATCGTATCCGTCTGACGCCTCTCCCCGCAGTGCATGCTGACCGCTGGCAACGTGCCAAATTTGAGCCAGAACGAATGAGAGGCGGCTGAGATATGGAGACATTTTGGTACCAGCGGTGTACATCAGACCATCTCATCTCTTGTGCGGGCGGTACAATCAAAGCAACGAACGTGTAGACGGGTCTAGATGGGCTACGAATGTTGTTATGATACGTTGTGCCCAGCGCTTCCAATGTATACTCTTCACCACCAGTCTACAAACTTGTTTTTGACGACTTTTCATGTGAAAACGGACATACAAATATTGGGTCAGTTGATCGCTTCAACATAATAGTTGTGCTTTTATGGTGCAACGGTCTACTAATGTCCACTTTTTCGGCTGGGGAAACCACAAGTTTTTTTTTGGAAAAACCTCCCTTTTTAACATGTGGAACGAGGCTGGTCGCTATTCACAATGTCGCGAAATAGGGTGGCGGGCAAGATTGCGACTAGAATGGCGGGAAAGGTTTTCTGACAAGCTTTATATAGGCCACAATTGGGAAACAACCCCGCTGGGCAGCCTTGCCACCATCTGGTTCAGCAGGTTGTGGCTAGCAGTGCTGACGAGGCTGCGACAAGATTGTGCCCCTCAAATCTAACGGGGAGCTTTTGTGGAGGGGCTCGCAAGGTCCAATAGGTTGGGGACCAGAGATTTCGATTAGCTTTGACGTAATATACACTCGCCTGTTGAGTATGTTGAACCCTGCTTCCTCGTTCGCTCGTCAATCATCCCTCTTTGTTGTTATTGAGTCTGTCCTGGTACATTCTGTCGCAACCACCAAAAAAGGGGGTAACCAGCCTGCGCTGTAGGTTCCTCGCCCCTAGGACGACAGGGCTGTGTACCCCCATCCCCCACAGCAACTACGGCAACAGTGTGAGATGCTTACATGCGTGTGTGGTACAGTACTATGTACATCACGTTGGGGTGTGGTATATGAGGCCTGCCTGAGGGGAGGACGAAGAGGTTATTGTGGCGCATATTAATAGTGCCAGCGTGAAGAGCTTGAGGTATGAGAGGTGTGTGAGAGTGGGTGGCGCAGAGCAGCGCGTGCTGGTACCATTCCACCCGCCCAACTCCCCTGTTGTACTGCTCGGACGCAGCCATCAACGTTTAACGTTTAACCAACAAGTGCGTCTCCCCGCGCACTCCCACACGCAGTATGGCTATCTCCCCAGGCCTCAGGCCTCACTATTCAATCTCCCTACTTCCCCCCCCTGCCATGACCAAACCAATTGGCATCGCTCTCGGCACGTCCTCCTCTGCCTGGAATAACGACCAGGCGGCAGTCATTAATCATTCCCAACGACCCGGGCAACCTCACCACTCCCTCCTCTGTCGCCATCGACGAATGGCAGCACTTCATCAGTGAAGTCGATGAGGCCACTCACCCCATCGGCATTACCCCGCGCAACATAGTGTTTGACACCAAGCGACTCATGGCTGGCACATTTGGCGATGAGGTCGTCTAGTCGGACATGTAGCAGGGGTCCTTCCAAGTGATTGACGTCGAAGGGACAATTGACCCAACGAGGCTGGTGCCCTTGGAGCTGCCATGCTGGCTGCCACTCTCTGGGGTGGCACTACCACAAGAACCGACGAGAACCGTTTGAACCGGCTAGACGACGGCCGAATTTTGGTGGAAGCGAGCACGAAAGGACGGGTGGAGCGTAGCAGGAGCGGCAATGATCGTCAGCCTTCCAAGTAAGCCCTCGTTCAGGGGGACAACACCCAGCCAGTCACCAAATGCAGACCTGCACACTCGTACCATGGGGGCAATAATACTGCTGACACAAACCAGCGGCTGGGACATGAACGTTCCGTGACAACGCGCTCAAATGGTGGTGGAGAAGCAACGATCGCAACCCGCGGCGCGGCGAACTGGCGTAACCGCGGCAGAGGAGGGTTATGGGAGAACAGAAGACGAGTAGAACCAGTTGGTTCAGTAGGTTGCCGACATGTACCTCGCGAAACCGACGCAGTTGTTTAGCAAAACGTCTCAACTTTTCCCCGAACAAATGCTCTCTCCTAATCACTACGGCCATACGGACGAAGGCGGGAAGAAGTGGTCATGCTCCGCAACAAGAGGTTCCTCCAGCCCGCTGGCGCGGTGCGGCGGAGCAGGCATCCAACCCTGTGAAGCTGGCAGAAGATGTGGGTCTGCTTATGGACGATGAAAGCTCGTATGGACCCAGGACGGCTTCCATCCAGCGTCTGATTGCCTACAATGACCGTACCAACACGGACCTTCCTTCGCCGGTGAGCATTATCCTGCTCGAGGCCAGCCCGTCCCGACTCAGGCCTAAATGTATACGCTTATGAGAGAAGGTGAAAGCGATATAGCCTGGGGCGCTCGCTGTCACGGCCAACTGAGGTGCGATCCCTTAGAAGGACAACTGTAGCCTGGTGCGCGCCTGCCTCCAATTACCGCCTTGTGCGCTGGCTGTGCGACAACGAACAGGGCGGAGCGCGGACTGCCGGCGGGAGCGCTCACTGAAACAGAGCTTCGATCCCTGCCACCTGGTGCGCCCGCGTCTAAGGTTAGTCGGGAGCTGCGACAGCAGAGCACTATATATCGCCTGGTGCGCCCACCGACTACTGAGTCGGACTGGTACCTGTTGGGACACTATTAGTGCGGTGTGCCAAAGGTTAACCCTGCTGAACGGCCTCCAACTTTAGCACAATTCAGCACTATGCTTCTCTGATGTGTCCAGAATTAGTGGAGCACGGGCGCCATTCACATCGACCCCCCCCCCCGCCGTTTTGGCCTTCCCTTAGATGATTGGACGTGCCTCGACCTCGGTCCTGGACTTTTTCAATCCAAAAGCGCATCGCCTCCCCTCGAACGCCAGGTTCCGGTTCATGATCTGAGTGTATCCAATCGCCCATCTGTCGACAATCGGTGGAGTGCTGGCTCCGTCAACAGCGACAAGTAACGCTATGGCAGGCATCGTTACCCGACAACTCTTCTGTTCCATCCCCCCCCACGTACTTTGTCGATCAAGCTCTCAAGCCCTCAAGCCCTCGGTTGTGTGTTTGTGGGGAGCCTAGCGACCGGGATGAGTTGCATTGCGAACAAGCTCGGTCCTCCGTTTTGCAACTCGGACCGGCTCGTCCCGCCATGGGTTGTGTGCTCTCTGTTCGAAGCACAGTCATCTTAGTCCGACGAGACGGAGATCGTGCCGGGGCACATGCACATGCGCATGCACCTGTAGTCTGTCGCTCCAATCATCGTCACGGTTGAAGGTTGAAGGTTGAAGGTTGAAGGTTGAAGGTTGAAGGTTGAAGGTTGAAGGTTGAAGGTTGAAGGTTGAAGGTTGAAGGTTGAAGGTTGAAGGTTGAAGGTTGAAGCGGTTGTTGGTCGGACTGGTGATGCCGTTGGTGCCACTCGGTTCGAGAGAAGTACACTGACTAGTGGTTCCGGTATTGCTCTTCCATCCAGTGCAGCAAGGCTGCAACGACGGGGAGCGCGGGGTGTGACGATGCGTGTGGCGCCGGCGCCGCTGGCATGGGACGATACAGCGCACGCTACAGCAGGGCGTCGTGCATGCCCTGCAGTACCCTGATCACCGCATACATTCTCTGTTTGGACTTGACTTGGGTGCATTTCCCTGACCTTCAATGCTCGCCCCGCTCTTGCGCACGTTGCTGCACTTGAAGCTTGAAGCTTGACGTCTCCTTCTGATCAATGATCGATGATCCCCCTTCGTCATTGTCATCCTCCCCTTCTTCCCTTCGTCCCCTTCGTCCTCAACGGTACTCCTGGCATCTGGCATACCGCATCCGCTCACTCGAGAAGGACCAACCAACCGTTCTGGCAAGCCCTCGGCGTATGCGCATGGTTCCGCTTTGCTCCGGTCCAAGCGCGTCGCGTACTTGCTGCCTCTGCCTCTGCTTCGTCTTTGGCTTTGGCTTTGGCTTTGGCTTCCGCTGTCCCTGGCTCCACTAGTCTCTCCCCCTCGCACCCACATCCACCCCACCTCCCTTCGTCCGCTTGGTTCCACCACGCCACTCCTACGCATGGCACCGCTTCAGCGCGTGGCAGTCCAATTTGGACCCTGCCACTCCCACTCCCACCTTCGCTTCCACCAGCTCCAGTAGCCCTACGAGCGTTCCGCTGGTGGACGAGCGCCCGGACGACGAGCATTACACTTTGTATTTCGTGCGCGTCGGCGGGCGGATAGATTGCGCCTGTGCGCGCTGGGGGAGCATAGTGCGTTGCTCGGTTGGCACGTCGCGCCCGGTGCGGGTGCGGGTGCGGGTGCAGACGCCGGTGTGGGTGCGGACGTGGAAATGGGTACGGACGCGGATGGCCAGGCGAGGATAAGCAAACCTCAGGTGGACGATACGTTGGAGTGGGTGTTGGTGGCGGACTTGGACTGATTTGGCTAAGTAGGAGCAAGAAGGTGGGGGCCCGGAGCTGGGAGCCAGCAGATGGGCGTAAGGCAGGAGCAAGCGGGAGCAAGGAGGGAGGAGCAAGGAGCAAGCAGGAGTAAGCAGAAAGGAGCTGGATAGGATACGAGGCGAATGTGCGCATGGGACGGGGACTGGACCCGGTCGTCCTGGGTCGTTCGGTCGGGAGGGAGGAGGGAGGGGTCGAGGGTAAGTAAGTACTAAGTGCCCCCCGGGCCCGGTCCCGGACGGTTGGTTGGTTCGGCCTGGCGGAACTAGCAAGAACCAGCAAGCTCGTCGACCAGGTACAGCGTAGGGTATTGGTGCGCGCCCGAGCCACAGCCTACGGCCCACGGCCCACGGCTTCACTACCATCCAACCCTCCCTCCCTCCCTCCATCCATCCAAACTTAACTGCCTTGTGTGCTACGTCTTGTGAATGGGAGCGTGCGATGTAGAGAATGTTATGACTTTACCACCTCCATTCCCAGTTAGCTGCACCACGCACGCACCATGTATGGACCCGACGCGTCGTCAAGCTTCCATGCGCGCCCAGGCCAAACAAAACCCGACCACCACACCAAAACCAAAACCAAAACCAAACAAAATAACACAAGATCAAATTTCATGCATCTGCCCTGCGGCTTGCCCCCTGTTAGTCTCGCGCGCGTCGCGCGTAACGCCCACGGTTGTATGATCATGGTCCTGGGCATCGTCCTACTCACCATCCGACCACATGAGGGAACCATGAGGGACGGAAAGGAAGGAGCCAGGCTGGAATGCGCAACCAGTGGGATGGACACGAAGCGGGAATCGACGTTCCACGTTCAACTGGGGGGCGAAGGCACCTTCATCTCCTGTGCTGGTGCGTACTCGAACTTTTCAGGGCGGGGGATGGCGCTTGGACTGTCGTCGGACCAGGAGGGCGGCGGTGGTAGGGTTGGTGTGTGCAGTGTAGTCCGAGGGCGGAAGCGGGTGGGAAGCATCTGCTGCTGCTGCTGCCCCAGCCTGATCTTCTTCTTCTGGTGGCAACTCGCCCTTGTCCCAGCAACAGTTGCATCGGCAGTCCAGGCACGTGCACCAGTCCTCCCGACGTTGGCTGTCGGGAAGGGGGGGAGGGTCAGGTGAGGGTCAGGTGGTAGAAGAGCGGGGCGAGGCCGACGTACAGTAGATGCAGTATTGCATCCAGATGCTTTCGCGAGGTCGCCCATGGTGCGGGAGTGGAGACGTGGGTGTGGGGGGTAGAGGGGATGGGATGGAAGAGAAGAGAAGAGAAGGGGATGGGATGGGGGGCGTATTAAAGCGACGATGGATGGGAGGGAGCAGAGGAGGTGGGAGCAGACGAGGCAGGATGCTACGTTGCTGCGTTGCTGCGTTTGCTGCTGCATGCCGGGGGAGACAGGGGCAGGAGGGCAGTGTGGGGCAGCACCTGTGTGACGAGAGGATGCGAACTGGTGCGGGTTGGTCCTGCGTAGGCTACCGCATCCGGGTGCTGGTCCTGTGTCCCTGGCTCCGATGCTGATACGCGTCTGGGTCCTGAGGCCTGAGACGCATCCTGATCGATGATCGATGATCGATGATCCCCACGCCTGCCGACGCGCGACTCGCGCGTCGCTGGTGCTCCTTACGTACGCCTGGCCTGCCAGCTTGCACTTGCGCTGGCAGCACTGCCCTAGTCGCTCGTCCTTGGACTACACTGCCTCCGTGCCGCGCAGGCGTGTGCACTTGGACGCTCGCAGCACGCAGCAGAGCAGAGCAGTGCGGGGGCAGTGCAGCGCAGCAGTGCATCACTCAGACTCACGCGTCACGGTGAGTACCAGTACGCTAGAACCATGTCCCACCACGTGACTGGCGTCTAGCGCCTAGCCCTCTACTCGCATGGTGATCTGCCCATCTGCATCCCCTCCCATCCCTAGCCCCTCCCACCCCCATCCCCATCCCCATCCCCATCCCCATCCCCATCCCCACCACCTGGACACCACCACACCCACCCCCTGTCCCGCCCCTGGCGGATTGGCCCGAGGCGGTGTGCGAGAACGATGCACTGCCTCAGTCCGCCAGGGGAAGGCAGATGGCAGCGCGGGTTGCCATGATGCATGTGAACGGTGAACGTTGTACGTTGAACGTAGTTGCTCGTTGCCTGCGGTTCCCACGGGTATGTATCTACTTGGGCGACGTTCTTTGCCACAGGGTCAGTAATTAACAGCCCATACCTCGATCATCCTCTCCTCCCTATAGTACCAGCCGAACCAACAAGCTCCCCTTCAAGCCTTGGGGGTCAGATTCAGATGCCTTGAGCTTCGGAGGCCGGATGGTGGGGCATATGCACAAGTCGACATTTTCATTCACTTCAATCAGTCATTCACCCTGCCCCTCGTGTCCCCATCCTCCATCTCATCTCAGACGCTCAGAGCTCAGATCTCACGAGGAAGGAAACGGTGACGATCCTGCCGATCGAGGAGGAGAGGGAGGGACAAACAAAACCCTCGGTTGGCTCGCACGTTTCAATGCATCTCCTCTACCTGTATTTCTACCTCTACCTCCAATGCATCCTGTACCTGTACTTCTCCCTCTACCTCTACTTCGGTACAATAGCCCCAGAGGTGAATGTGGCGCGTAGGCAAACAAGATGCATGCAATGGAGCGCACGTACCCGGCCCCACGTTCTAGCTCCCAGCAGGTCCCCGGGCAGACAAGTACAGATGGCGGATATTGGCAACATGAATTATGGTGGGTATTCTGTAGCCAAGCGTAGTGAGCCGGTGCGGTCGACGTGCATCATGAATCATGGCAAGACGAGAGGAGATTGAGAGAGGAGAGCAGAGCAGAGAGGGGAGAGCAGAGCAAAGCAAAGCAGAGAGAGCAGAGGAGGGGAGAGCAGAGGAGCCCAGCTATTGGATCAGACAATCTTCCTGAACCTTGAACCCATACAACTCCTTATCGATGGCCGGGGCGATCAATCGATAATCCTTGCGAGCTCTTAGCAGTTCAGCCACTTCTTCCGGTGGACCCGCAGCGCCATCAGCAGCCAAACGACCTTTTGACCAGCGCACTGAGTTCCCGCGCGCCTTCCACGACAAACAGGTGCGCGAGCATCTTGAGTCCATCAAATAACTTGCCCACATCGGCAGACGAAGGTGCTGCATCACCAGTGCATGGTACGCATTCACATCGGCAATCACTTGCCACCCGCCTCGGGTCGAGATGACTTGACGCTTCAAGTGGCGTACTAACAAACTGTGTAGTCTTGTGCCGATTTCACGGAAAAACACGTCCCTTGTCTCCCGCTCCACCACGTCACGTAGCACACGACAGTGTACCCCCAAACACGCCGTTACCACCTCACACGCATGGGTTGAAGCAGCTAGATCAGGTGGCTTGCCCTCCTCCACAGGAGGATCAAAGTCCGAAGCTTGCTGTAACGTCGATAACAAGTACTCTGCTTGTCGCATCAACACGTCCACCCCCAAGTTGAGCCCGAGCGCCACACGTGCATCCACCGCGCGTTGGAACCGCGCTTGTTCACGCACGACAGGGTGCAAAAAGTCCACGGCCACAGTCCCGCCTCCGCCTCCGCCTCCGCCCCCGGCACGGGTCGACGCTTTCTTGCCCCCCCCCCATCTTGCGCGCGCGCCGCAGGCCCCACAGCACGAAGCAGTTCCGTATCGACGTACACTTGCACCAACTGCAACAACGCGTCGGCAACATGCGTCAACGCGGTAAACTGTACCACGGGTGCAACGTAATCGGCTGCTTGGGCCGTGTGGAGCATAGTCGACTCGGACGCCGTAGCCTCAACAGAGAGGGAAGGCGTCCACTGCTCCACTTGTTCCTGGGCTCGTTGGAACGCAGGTTGCACATGTTCCTTGTCCAATAGAGTGAAAAATTGTAATGCCAACATCTCCCGTTCTTGACGCGCTTGCTCCCCCACTTCCCCTTCAAAGTACGTAAACGCCTCCATGCGCCGGAGAGATTGCCGATGTGCCTGGATCACACTCACTACCGTATCCAAGTCCAACAGTGACGCCATGGACATGCGTGCTTCGCCCCGTTCGTCCCCTGCCTCCACACTCGACCCGGGAGCCCACCCACCGTGGTGTCCTTGGTGTCGTTGGAGCCCTTGGCGTCCTCGGGCTCGCTCGATCCGCTCCCCCACACTGCTTCCTCCGGCATAATTTCCCGAGCGGCTTCGTCACGAGCACGTTGTTGCGCTTTTTCTCTTCCTCTTCCTCTTCCTCTCTTCTTCCTCGTCTTTGTTCTTCTTCTCATCTTGGTCTTCTTGGTCGGGAGCGGGATGAGACGTGTCCCCCGCCGCACGAGACGGGTCGGAAGACGAAGTCCACTTGAACCCGACCAGGCCGACGCGGCGGCCCGGGGCACAAGAACAACCGGCTTGAGCAACGCGTTTTTCGCAGCAGCCAAAGCGGAGCGTTTGGCATGCGCTGCATCGTGCGGAGCTACATCGTCATGTGGGTGCGAGTCCGAGTCCGAATGCGAGTGCGGGTTCTGCTGCTCCAACCGACGTTCTAACTTGTGCGTCCACACTGCACATGCAGCTCGCATCGCAGCTTCGGCCCATGCCCGTTCTTGCTCCAAGTACCCTACCACGAATGGTGTCCACATTCGATGCACCACCTCCTCGCACCGCTGCAACGTACGCGTTTCTTTTCCTGGCCCTTGGACCGCTCGTGCCGCCACGGCCAGTTGGAGCGATTGGGTATAGGCTGCCGCAACGGCGCGGGGGTACACGCCGGTGGGACCAGACCGTCCGAGCCACGTGGACGCGGGGCGCCAGCTGCGTCGGGCGGTACGGGGTGACGTGTGGACCAAGTATCGTCCAGTTCGCTCGCGCGCGCCAAGAGGGGCTTGATGTACACCATTACCACATCTTCCGCTGCCTTGTCTGCCAGCGCTAGCACCACGTCCAGGGATAAAGGAAACACGCGTGCAGCCAGTCCGCCGTCCGACTCGACGTGCTTCGATACAGAAGCCATAAACGCATCCATTGGACCAAAGTCCAATTTGACCTCGGCCTTGCGCTCCAGTACCGCCGCATCCGCACCGGGAAGTACGTTGGACAATGGATCGTGGGACCGAAGAGGCGATTGGATCTGCGTTCCAAACAACGCCCTCGTCTCGAGAAAGTGCGCGGCAGGCGCAATCGCCATTGAACTTACTTCCTCCTCCTCCTCCTCGCTCGACTCGAGCACAAACGTCGATTCGGACACAGGCACCAAACTCGGATCAGCAAACCCGTTGCGCGCACTGACTGCAACTGGATCCCCTTGCTCCAACGCCGAACCAAGTGACCACAACGCATGTGCCGTCGCGCGCATATCTTCCTCTGCCCGTACCACGGCCCGACGGGTCACTTGCGCATTACGTGCCACCTCGCCCGCGCGCACCGCATCGGACCGCCTTGCATCGGCAGCGACAAACGATGGGAGTAGCGCGTGCTGCGCCAAGTGCCGCCCTGTGCGGACTAAGTTGGGCCATACTGCATGAGCCTCCTTTTCAGAAAAGAGTAAGACGGGATACGCCAACAGACGCGCCACGTTGCCCAAAAAACCGCTTGGGTCGATACGTCCAGTCCGGCGAGGGAGGATGCGCCAACGCACCAGGCAAAGATGCATCGCCATCCCCTTCCTCTCCTCTTGTGCCAAGTTACTCGTTCCCCCCTCGACCTTCAATGCACGGACGATAGGAAGTACCTGTGTGCGCCGAGCGAGCAGCGCAGCAGCTGCCAAGGTATGACGTAGTTGAGGGACCGGCTTACTCGTTGCCGCAGTTTCCGCCGAAAAGCTAAACACCGTACTGCCCTCGGGCGCGGGGGACGTAGATGAGGAATGGGAAAACACTTGGTCCGGAGCGTGCAGGCTAGACTGCGCTTTGGAAGCTAGGGTGACACTAGCCAGACCATGGGCCAAGCTCCCTCCGCGCCCGGCCAGGGCCGTCCCAGGCGTCGGAGCCACAGCTTGCACCGCAGGCGCCGCAGCTGTACTGGGCGCAGGGGTGAACTCGCCCCACTCTGGTTCGGCCGAGGTGAACTGTCCAAACTCTTCTTCTTCCACCAGGGACGGGCGGGGGGAAAGGCCACTGGTCGGTACGGACAAGGTGGTGGTAGTACGAGGTGGTCGATGGTCGTGCTGCGCACGTAAAGTTAACTCTTCTTCCCACCGCTTCACCTCGGCGGATCAGTAAGTGAAGCAGAAGAAATCGGATCCCATTGTGCTGCAGTCCACTTGAACGCCCACACACGTTCGTCCGCCACGGCTCGCAGGAGGTTCCGACTGGCCAACGCACATTGCACCAAGTGCGGAACAGGTACCCAGCACAGCACGTGCGTCGCCACCCCGGACGACAGACGTCCGACGGGGTACAGGTCCCCCACGCTAGGCCCACCAGGACCTGCGGTGGTAGGCGTAGGCAGCGACGTGGACCCAGGCGCCGAGGCAGAGGCAGAGGCAGTCTGCTCGGGGGCCGTGACGAGCGGAGGAGGCGCGCGGTGGGCGAGGCGGGCGGACCAGGCGGGCGCGGTGGGCGGCGGCGGCGGCGGAGCGAGGCGGAGGCGGAGGTGGAGGTGGGAAGACGGTTGTCGGGTGTGAGCACGGCATACTGCGACGGCTGCCCGCGCCCAAGACCCCAGCTGGGCATGGTGGCGATGCGCAGAGGCGTGGGGGGTGGGAGAGTAGCTTCGAAGTGCTTACCAACCCCATCCCAGCCCCACGCCGCCGCACGCTTGTCCCAGCAGCTTGCACCGAACCAGCCACGTGCCCCGCGCGCCCAGCAGCCGTCAGCGCGTCAGCCATGGCCGATGCGTGAGTGCCTCGACCGGCTGGATGGATCGGTGCTCACCACCCACCACCCCGTCTCGTTTGCGGGCAAGGGCGCGCAGATGACGGCGCAGACGCTAGAGTATACTCACGGTGGCCAAATCACTCCTCCCGCAGCAAGGTACAAAACAAAACGAAACAAAACGAAAAAATGCGACGGAGCAGGGGAGATCGGTTCGCCCTGGTATATATATTTTTCACACGTTCAGAGCGGGTACGGTAGGGTATGTACAGCTGGTACAGCTCGGGGGCCCGAGAGAGGAAGAAAATGGCACATGGGACATGGAATCTGGGACATGGGCCAGGATGTCAAGAGTCACCCAATTAACAGGGTATCTTAAATCTTACGTCCACCGTGTCGAGGAGGAAAGAACCATCGAGATCGTCGAGATCGTCAGCCTGAGCCTGAGCGAGCCCCGGTCGGATTTGCACATTCAATATTCACCATCACCTCACCCCTCACCCCTCACCCCTCACCCCTCCCACCTCACACCTCCCATCTGACCAGTCAATCCGTCTCAACACCCACACTGAGCATAGGCACCAACCCCTCGAGCGCATCGGGTCTGCCCAGCGCCACGTCCAGCTCCAACTCCATCCCCATCCCAGACCAAGGGGTAAGGGTAGCGCACCGTCCAACGGCGACCCACTGAGCGCATTGAGTTCCGTCAGTTGCGCTTCCAGTGCATCCACCGCTTCTTGTTCTTGTTCTTGTTCCCGTTCTTGGTCCCGTTCTTGTGCTTGGGCTGCAGCATCCGCACCCTCCGTAGCAGGCGCATCGGGCGCGGTGGGCGCAGTAGGCGCGGAGGGAGGCTAGTCGCGCCTTGCCGGCGCGCCTCGTCAGTAGACGCCAAGTCGAGACGGTGGGCGGTATGTGCGAGGTAAGGAAGGGTGTGGAAGGATTCGGGCGGAGCAGGGGTGTAGCCCCACAGGGCCATAGCCGAGCGTTGCGCGTACGTCTTGAATGGCGTAGCGGACGGGGGTAAAGGTACAGACGAGGACAACGCTAACGATGAGGGTACAGATGAAGGTAAGGACGAGGGTAAGGGTAAGGGTAAAGGGGGGCAAGGGCGCAGGTAGCCAAGTCAATGGCGCACGCGGTTCTTGTGGAGGAGGTGTGGTAGGAGGTTCCGAGGGGGACGAAGCAGGTGAAGCTGGTGGGAAGGTACGGGTACCTTACCACCAACAAACGTAGCTGTGTCGTAGACGGAACCAACTCGAGTGTCCTTCGAATCTGCGCCTGTACCTCATCTTCTTCCCCTTGCCCTTGTCCGCGTCCACGACCTTATCCTTATCCTTCTCCTTCTCCTTCTCCTTGTCTGTCCTCGTCCCCATCCCGGCCGCACCAACACGGAGCAACGCCTCCCCGGAACCGGGGGCGCAAGACCCGTAGCGTGCACCGACGCATCGCGCATCGCCGCCAACATGTCAGCGGTAGACTTGATCACGTGCGGGGGGAGAGTGAGCGCCGGGGCAAGGGAGGAAGCCAGACGCAGTGGGTCCACCTCGGTCCCAGACACCCCAGACAACCCCGACACACCCGACAAACCAGGCAAACCAGAGGTAGGCTGCAAACTCTGATGCGCATACCCGATTGCCGCCTCGCCATACGCCGCGGCCAAGTGATGCGTCAAGTCATTGTACGCCGCACGGTGCGCGTCGCGCGGATCCAACGTCCCTGGCGGCAGAGTGCCCTGGACCGCCGACCCCGCGCGTGCAAGCTTGCGCGCAGCACTTGCATTTGCACTGGGCCGTTTACGTTTCTTGTTGGGTGGTCCGGCCCCTGGCGCAACAGGTACAGGGAACAGGTCTTCGGCGTTAGAACCGGCCGCGATGCCCGTAGGCCGCTTGACATCTTCTTCCTTGCACAGCAGGCCGGGTCCCCGGACGCCACTGAGCAACGGAGAAGGGACTTGTCGGTCTAACGTTCGCACGGCCTTATCTTCAAATGGCACCACTGCAGCCTCGGAACAAGTCCGCCGTACGTCCTCGGGCAGACAGCTGGACCAGTTCTTGATCTTGGTAAATACGCGCTGCTGTTCGTTGTACCGGAACTGCACCACGTACGGTTCACCACCACCTCGACCTGCTAAGCCAGTCTCGGTCCATCCCCGGACGACCCGCGTACGTACCGCGTAGCGTACATCACGCATGTGGGCTCTAGAATGTCCTGGATCGCATGGTCCACCACAAGACCGGTCTTGAACACTTCCCCGACCAGAAAGCGCCGCGAAGGTGGGTGCACCGTATCCTCAGGACGGTAGTACCAGCACACGGATACGTACCATGGATCGGAGGAGGTCGACGGCGGGGAGAAGAGGGTCGGGGGGCGGGAGGAGTGCTGCCACTGCCACTGCCACTGCCAGTAGCAGTAGTAGAGGTTTTCTGGAACACACGGAAGATCTGCCCCACAATCGGTTTGGAAGGGTCGGATGGGTTGATGAGATGGACCCAGTCGCCCGGGCGGTAGTTGCGGCCCTTGTAGGGAACACTAGAGAAGGCGAGCTTGTTCTTGCTGGCTACGCGACAAGCCAGTACAGAAGGCTGGATTGTGGACGGTAAGATTCCGAGCCTGTTCCGACGCCAAAGGCTTCAGGCACGGGCGTCGCCACACCCGGACCGAGTGGGACACTGGAATCAATGTGGTGCGGGTTATCGGTGACGACCTGGTAGACCGAATCCATGTGCGCACTCACCTCGTCGGGAGAAGCGTCCGAAGGCCAACTGGTCAGTTGCTGGTAAAATCGTTGCAGCACACAGGCCAAGGCGAACTGCGGCGTGCCCTGGATCAAAACACGACGCGCATTACAAAAGAGCAACATCATGTCCGCTTCAAACTCGGACGGGTGGCGTACTGGCCCCTGCGCGCCTTATCTTCAATCGTGGTGAGATCAATAGGACGAGCAATCGAGGACCAGTACACCACATCGTCTTTGTCGGGTACGTTCTCCACTAGTTCGGCAGGATGCCGCGCCGGCTGGACATTGCCCTCGGGACGCCAAAGCAGCGCGCGAAGACGCACGAGCAGCGCCAGCGCCAGTCGGTGGTGGCGGTGCGGGCGTGAGCGGCACCCGTGGCAGCTGACGCGGCGGAGGTGGAGGTGGAGGCGGCGCGGGCGGCGCGGGCGCCGGTGCGGGGGTGGGGGTGGCGGGGGCGGGGCAGGGCGGGGAGGGAGAAGGAGCCGGTGAGACGCGCGGGCGGCGGGCGCGGCGGCGGGGGAGGCAGAGGCAGAGGCAGAGGCGGAGGCGGAGGTGGAGGTGGAAGTGGGGCCGGAAGGCGGCGGGGCGGGGCGGCGGCGCTGCGGGTGCGTACGCGGATGCGCGTGGTGGCCATGGCGGGCGCGAAGAACAGGAAAAGCAAAAGAAAAAAAAGCGGTGGTGGAGACGCGCCAAGAAAGAGGTGGCGCCAGCAGACGTGCAACTCGGAAATCAACACGCCACAGCTGGGCCTATTCTGATTCTGATTGGGCTGCGAACGCAGAGCGCGTGTTGGGTTGAATATACTATTGAATATTGAATGTTGCCCACGCGTGGCACTGGCGCCGTGCCTGCCCCCCGCGTGCCACGTCAGCGCATGCTTGGCGCTGGCAGGCTGCCCCGCAGCGGCGGTGGCGAATGGCACGTGATGCGCTGCCCCAACCCTACCATCCCCGCAGCCTAACCCCACACCACACCAGACCATACCACCCATGCCATACCATCCATACCATACCATCCACTGCTCACTAGCTATCATCACTGTGCCCTACCCATTGCTCACCATGCTCCCAGCCAGAGAGGTTCAAGAAACAGAAGTTACGGAAAACAAACACCACTTGGGTGCACAGTTGGTATCACGGCACCCTTGCCTCGCATCTCGAGAGCAAAGGGTGTAGGGTAGGAAGCGGTGCTTGCAGCACCTGCCCAGACAGGAGGAAGAAAGGGGGGGGGGGGGTTCAACCGCATCCCCACGCATGGGGTGCTCCCACACCAACCCAATTGACCGGAGTAGCCAGAGATGGGCGTGGACGTGCGGGTATGCACTGCGGGGATAGGGAAAACAAAAAGGTATACTCAAGGCTGCTTAGCGCTTAAGCCCACTTAACCCCACTTAGGAGGAGAGCTTGTCCTTGTTGCGCGTGTAGAAGCAGTACAGCCCAGCCAACACGCCGGGGAACCAGCCGCAAATGGTAAGCACCACATCGATCCAGAATTCAATGCCGCAGCCGTCGGTGAGGATGAACACGCCAATGGGAGGAATGATGATTGTGATGAGCAGCTGCACACAAAGGAATCGTCGTTAGCTCGCATGGCCCGCATGGCAGCGCAGCTGGCTCGGCCACCTCTCCCGCGCACCAAACGCCCCCTCCAAACCAGCAGGATGGGAATCTGTACTCACAACGCCCCAGTCGGTGGGTTCAAGTTGGACCATGGTAAGTAACCAGACGGGCAGACAATCAACGAGGGAGCAAGGAGGAAGTCGCAAGGAGGAGGTAGGAAAGTTGAGGAGGGGTGGCAAGACGACAGCCTGCCTCGTCTCGACGTAGGATATATATCTAGGGTCCAGGTTGCTGGCGCTTGGTTGTTGCTTGGGACGGAGCGAGCGCTGAGCCTCAGCGCTCAGGCTGAGCCTAAGCAAAGCAGGGAAGGGGGCACGGGGGCTGTGTAGTATGCGTGGCGCTGCTCAGCGCTACCTGTCACTCGCCCTGCGCTGACGCTGAGGCTCCCTCGCACTGGTACTGCGCCTGAGCCTGAGCACACAGCTGACAGCGCACCTGTGACACAGTCTGTGTGGTGCGTTGACATGCTCATTTTGACGTTGACGTAGGCCGACGCGTAGTGCACCTCACCTCAGGCCTCAGGGCCTCAGGCCTCATTCTCACCCGGTAAGGGAACCAGTAACTAGTAACACCACGGGTACCAAGCAACGTGCGATCGGGAAATGGATCGCCCAGAAGGACAAGCAAAGGTGGCGTGAGCGTGCACGCGCGTGGGCCAAGAGAGCTGCCGCTCCGCAATCATTAATCATGAATCATGAATCGGGGCAGCAAGCTGGTGCGAGCTGCCTAGTGCCTGCTGGTGGTGTGGGGCCCTTCGCTTGCCGGCACAAGAGATCTGAGAAGCGTCGCGGGTTCTGCCTGGAGCGCTCGAGCCAAAAGCATATGTACTGTACTCACACACACCAGCCCACGCCTTGTCCAGACGGAAGCGATGAACGGCAGTTGGACGTCACCGGCGCCCTGTAACATGTCAGGGCTTCCGGCGTGACGCGTGAGGCCCGTGAGGCCTGCGGCCTCGGATGATCAAGACGATCAACGTTTTCAGCGGCTCAGCGCCACCGTGGATGAGGCCGACGAGCGCTGCGGCGAGCGGCAGAGCGTTCGATCGTCGAAGTCCATGTCAGCCCTTGCCACATGTCAGCGCTCAGCCTGGCCTTGCCTTGGCGATATGGGATGACGATCGCCCGTGCCCCAATACACCCCGGCTCTGCGGTTATGCTCATGCAGCTCATGCGTGAGGATCGTGCGTCTTCGATGTGGTAACCGGTAACATCGCGTGACGATTGTCAGTCCAGTCCTTCCTTCTGTGCTAAGGCCTAAGGGATCGATATAAGACTGAGTACCGAGTAGTAGTTCTCAGACTGCAAGCCACATTCGGGTCCAACCGGCACGCCCGAGGGGCCAAATACGCGAGGCGCGCAGCCTGGGCGCTGAGGCTCAGCTGCGCCCGTGGGCGCGTGAGCCTGAGAGGAGCGTCTGTGGATGTGGCCTGCCCGGACTCTAACCTGGTCCAACATGCAACACCCCAGATCCAGATCCCAGATCCACCTCCACCTCCCCGATCTTTTTTTCATTTCGAAACACCGCTCGAACGTAGTCTCCCTGTGGACTCGTTTCCTAGGCAGACAAGGGAGGCACGTGACCCGTCCATTTCTAAGATCTAACACTGCGCCCGAGTAGGGTTGTTAATAACCCACACCAACACAGACGGCAGCCAATCGCAACTGCTGGATTAACGCTAACGTTTGCTTTGCATTGCTCGTTGCCTCCTCGCCTGCGAATCAGGCCTCACCGTCGTCCATGTCGGTCCGCCTGCTGTTCTGCCGCGCTGTGCCTGCCGTACATCGGGCGGCTGTGCCCTCCCGCGCCTTTGCCACCGCCGCCCCGAGCACGCCCATCACCCAGCTCAGCGTCCTAGACAACGCTTGACCATTGCTACCGAGGCCAACCCGGCTGCCAAGACGGCAACCGTCGGTGCATGGATCAACGCTGGTAGTCGTACCGACGCTTCCGATGCCAGTGGCCTCGCTAACTTGTTCAGCCAAGTTTCCATCACCGGTGCGTGTGCTTCGCTCCCTTCTCCGCTGCCCGTAGTCGTCCTTGCTGCCGTGCACGTAGAGCACGACCGAACCAACTGTTGACCCGGTGGATGTTGTGTGTGTGTGTGTGTGTGTGTGTGTGTGTGTGTGTGTGTTGTGTGTTTGGTGTGGGTGTGTGTGTGTGTGTGTGTTTGTGTGTGTGTTGTTTGTGGTTGTGTGTGTGTGTGGTGTGTGTGTGTGTGTATGTCGGGGGTGGGGCGGCGCATTGGACAGGCGCGGCGGCCGAGGTGGACAAGTTGGGGTACAAGTTGGATGGCTACACGTCCGGGAAAGCACGGCGTTTTATGTGGAATCGCTGGGGGAGGATGCATCCAGACGGTGGCCGCCTTGGCGCGTCTGTTACAAAATCCCGACTTGAGCCAAGCTGCGTTGGAGACAGAGCGGACCAAGGCTGCAACGGCATGAGACCGATAAGCCCATTAAGGACATTGTGTTTGAGCACTTGTATGCGGTCGCGTTCCAAAGGCAAGCGCTGGGCCAGACGATCGAAGGGGACGAGTCGGTACATAGGTTGGTGCCGGACCAATTGAAGTTGTTCCAGGACAAGTACCTTGTTTCGGACAACCGACCATCGTAGCTACGGGCGCGGTGGACCATGACCAACTGGTCAGCGTAGCCAAATCATTATTCACCTCTCTCCCCACCTCGGCCAACCCGCTGCTGTTGCCCAAGACGACGCCGACGCAGTTTGTTGGATCAGACGTGCGGATCCGCGACGATGCATACCCAACGTGCAACTTTGCCATCGCCGTCGAAGGTGCTAGCTATACCAGCCCCGATTACGTTCCCTTGCTCGTGCTGCAAGCCATCCTGGGCAACTGGACCGCTCTCTGGGCGCATCAACCTTGCTCTCCAGCCGACTGTCGTCCAAGGTGGCAGAAACCAGTTGGCCATCTCGTACAACCACTTTAGTCATTCCTTTTCCGACACGGGCCTGTGGGGCGTGTACGTCGAGTCGGACCAGATTGATCGGCTGGACGATACGACTCACTTTATCTTGAAGGAATGGCAGCGACAGAGCATTGCGCCCACTACTTTGGACGTCGAACGCGCCAAGGCACAACTGAAACTCGCTTTCTCCCTGGACCAGGGTCTTCCCTTGGGATTGGCACACGATCGGTCATCAACTCGCCACCACGGGCACCCGCGTGTCCTTGGACCAGTTTAAGACCCAGGTTGATCAGGTGACCCCAGAAGTGATCAAGGCCACGGCTCTCAAGTACTTGTGGGACCCGACATTGCCATCGCCGCGTTCGTCGCACAGAGGGACTGTTCCCGTAGATCGCATCCGCGCGGATATGAGCTCGATGCTGTACTGATTTCCTGATTCCGACCGAGGCCAATGGGTAATGGCATGGAACATGTTCCGGGGCGGCGCGAATTGCAATGATTCATGGTGCATGATCGCCCGTCCCTCTGGCCACCAACACCGCACTGTGTACGGAATACTGAATACTGACCCAGCAATGAGCAGATGGGAGAGCAAGGCAAGTTGCACACGAGCAGACACGGACGCAGTCAGTACGACCAAGTGTTCTTTTCTTGGTCCAGTACTCAGTACTCAGTTACCGCCTTACCCAAACAGACCAATAAAAGGCGTACAATCTCAATGGGCGCGACTGGATTGGCAATGCCGCATTCAGGCAGCTAGGCTTACCCTCATACTTCCCAACGAGACTCAAAACTTAAGCCACATCGTACATTTATCTTCTTGCGCCGATTTGTAGGCCCTCCGACAGATACTGATCGCTGAGCAACTCAGTATGGACGCGTGACGGGGATGTGGCTCCTCGGCCCCGCTTCCTCCCCCTAGGTCCTGAGCCTCAGGCCTGACAAGCGCCTCGCCCACTTCTTGGTGGCGCCGCAAGTTGCAGAAGCGATGGAAGCTGCTGCTCCACAGTGCGGACTTGGACCCGGGCCGACGCTCCACAAGCGACGACTGAGTACGGAAGAGTGGAGACGCATGGCACATGTGACATGTTCAGCTGATAATCGATAACCGGCATCGGCCGACACTGCTCCGTGCTGGGTGGCGGTGGCTTCGGGCGGCGGCAGCCGGCTGGCGTTTGTTGACTAACGCCACTGGCAACTGCCAGTGGGCGCCTCAGAACCCAGACCGCTTACACGCCCGCTGGCCCTGTCCGTCGTCCCCGCTCGGAAGCCAGGCCGCCTCCTCCGCCGCCACCGTCTACGCGGCTCCTCCTCCACCGCCCCTCGGCCCTTGCCACCACCGCCAGTGTCCCTGCCATGCCCAATGCCCACGAAGCCTACAACGACTACATCCATCGCATCCGCCACGCCGAGCTCCCCGCCCTCCACGCCCACACCTTGCCCGATGGCACCAACTTTGGCGGGCTCTACCTCGATGCGGCTGGCATGCCTCCTACCCCCATCTCCGGCGTCCGCGCCTGGGCCGACGACCTCGCCCAGCATTTCTACGCCAACCCGCACAGCCTCAGTGCAGCAGGCGTCCGTGCCGCCAACATGGTCGAGCAGGCTCGCCACGACGTGTTGACCCAACTCTTTTCCTTGCCCAGCGACGGCGGCGGCTGGGACCTGATCTTTACCTCTGGCACTACCGCTTCGCTCCAAACGGTTGCACAGAGCTTTGCCTTTTCCACCTCGGCACCGGGCCCGCACCTCGTCCATCTTCTCGAGGCTCACACTTCGGTCGTGGGCCTGCGGGGATTGCCCAGGCGCGCGGGCTGACCCATGGTGCACTCACCGAGGCACACATGCGTCACCATCCCTGGACGCACGACCAGCTGGCCATCCTCCCGCTCCAATGTAATGCAACCGGACGTAAATACGATCAGTTGCTCGCCCATCTCTGTGCTGCCCAGCCGCGACCTCGGATCTTGGTTGATGCCGCCGCCTACCTCTCTTCCAACCGGATGACCCTACCTTCTTCCACCGAGGAAGGCTACGACTCTGCCCCCGATTTCATCGCCTTCTCTCTATACAAGGTATATGGCGCACCAACGGGCCTGGGCGGGCTGGTGGTCAAGTCCTCGAGCGGATCCATGTTGCGTGCCAAACCTTATTATGGCGGTGGCACCGTCTCGGTCCTACTGCCGCAGAAGGGCATCCAAGTGGCTCGGCCCAGTAGTCTCCCGGCCCGGTTCGAGGATGGCACGATCAACGTGCATGGTATTGTGGCGTTGCGCCATGCGATGCAAGCGTGTCATCGTGTGTTAGGCGCGTGGGACAAGCAAGCTGCACACTTACGTTTTCTTGCCTACCACCTTCACACGCGCCTTGCCCACGTCCGCCATGCCAATGGCACCCCGGCTGTACGAGTCTTGTCGTCCAGCCACGAGGCGGCTCAATGGGCCACAGGCGCAGGCTTGGACCCGTCTGATCCGTCCGACACATCCGATACGTCCCATCGCGATCAAGGTCCCACCGCTGCGTTTGTTCTGCTCTCTTCGACTGGAACTCGTGTTCCCGCCTCCGAATTCGCACGTCTTGCTTCCCTCGCCAACGTCCATGTTCGCGTAGGCCGCCACTGCAATGCAGGCGTCGCCGTCTCCCACACTCTTTGCCCCGCCGACCAAGCTGGACCAGCAACAGAAGAACAACTTGCCCATGCGGAGGAGTTGCTGTGGAAGGTGTACGAGCAAGGTGCGGGGTGCGATACGGCCGCTCAGGCCGTAGTGGACGCACCAGATTCTTGTCCTTTGGCCCGGTCGCGTGTGTATGCGGCGATCGCAGGGTCCGGGGCCGGCCCCGGACCTGGCATCGACACCGATCCAGGCACAGGTGGCACCGACCAACCCAAACCCCCTCCTGCCGAGCCGGACGAGGATGATCCAGCCGCGTCAATTCGTGCCTCGTTGAGCGTGTGGAACACGGCGTCGGATGTGGATGAGTTGATCGAGTTTATCAAAATGTACTTTGTGGACCAGACTGACATGCCAGCAAAACAGCAAGAAGTTGCCCGTCCCGTTCCCCTTCCCCTTCCCCTTCCCCTTCCCCTTGCCCCCACGTCGGACATCGTGTTGAAGATGGCGACGCTGTATCCGATCAGTCCTGTGCAGGACAAGAACTTTCAGTGGGAGAGCAAGGAGCCGAGGTGGCGTGGCCCTTGACTCGATCGGGACTGTTGCATGACCGGGAATGGTGCGTGATTGATCTGGATACGGGGCGAGCGATCAGTCAAAAACGAGAACCGAGAATGGCGACTATCCGACCGTTTGTGGATCGGGCCAAGCAAGTGTTGGAAATTCGGTTTCCGCGCGTTCACTGTGCTGCGCGCGGTCGGCCCGAACCCGTGCCGTACAACACCCCAATCCACCCGGAAGCCCCAGGCAACTTAGACGACGACGATCTTGTGCTCATTCCGTATGGCACCAACGCACAGGGCGACCAACCTCTTCGCGTGTGCGCGGATAATGTCCTCGCTCGGATCTACGATGCACCCCATATCACCCATGCTTTTTCTCGCTTCCTCGGTCGAAGAGCTACCTGGCCCGTCTGCCACCTGACCAAGCACATCGTCATACCAAATTACTTCCCTCCTCTGACCTTTCCGGACCCGACGGATTGGATGGTGCCCTACCCACCCACCACCTATCTTGCTCGCTAACGAAAGTCCCTTTTTACTGCTGCACCAAGGCGCGGTCCAGGCGGTCGCAGCGTGGATCGAGAAGGATTTGGCTGCCAAGGGCGAAAAGCCCTTGAGCAACTTACATTGGCGTAATGTCGCGCGCAGGTTCCGCGCCAATTTCGTCGTTGGGCCCCCAGATACTGTCCATTCTCCTCTTCCCTCTCAGCCTGGGCATGAGGTCGCTTCGCTTGGCTCGGATACGAATGCAAATGTGAATACGGAGGCGGAGGCGAAGGCGGAGGCGGATACGGAGGCGGACCTGAACGGAGGACAAGAGCGCCCGGCCAAGCGACCGAGACGTATGGACCCACTTGTTCCCTGTGCATCACCATGGACCACGCCAGCTCCTTCGCCTCCAGCTGCAACCGCCAACGACGCCTCTCTCCTCGCCGCGCAGCAAGCCGAGGCAGGCACGTGGTGTGCGTTACCTGGGACCAACTGAGCCGGATCCAAGTGGGAGGAGAAACCTTCGTTTCTCTCGGCCCGTGTAGAAGGTGTCAAATGGTAGCTATCGATCAGTGGACCGGACGCAAGTTGCCTCAAACTTTACTCAGCATCTCTCAGCGCCGCAGAGCTTCCAATGGCCGTGTCGTATTTGGCACGCACCTTGCCTGGGCACCCGAGCGCACGTCCGTCGGGTCGGTCCAGCTCGGCGCACCGGTGCTGCTGCGTTGCGACCAGGCAGAGCGGTCGAGCGAGTGAAGCAGGAAAGGGGTCTGTGAGGGCGATGGTGAGCCGCACCCCCTCACCGGCCTCACCCCTCACCGTGCGGCCTCAGACTGAGAAGCCATTTGATACCCGTATCTATGTGTAGCGACCGCCTTGAATCCTGGGCTTGGTGCGTGGCGCAGGCGCCAAGACGGACATTGCATCTACTTTCCACATCGCCATTTGGCGTCACTAGGGGGCACAGGGAGAGGCAGCTGCGAAGCGACCAGTCAGATCATGTGGGCCATCTCCATCGTGTCCCTCGTGTGCGTCGTGTCCATCGTGTCCATCGTGTCGGTGTAAGCGGGGGGACAGCGATAGCGGAGGTGCAAGACGCTCAAACAAGACGCCGCCACTCGATTTGCAACATTGCATTATGCGCCGGGATGGGTGAACATTTCAACAGGCACGCGCTGCGACCGGGGATGGCTCACCGGTCGCAAACCCATCGCTGGCCGAATACTCGCCGCAGCAACCCTAAGCGCCCCGCACAACGGCAGTCTCACGCGCCGCCGTGCCAGCACGCAACCCGCGTGCGCTGTAGGCGCCCCCGTCCCGCTCGCCCGAAGACCACGCACGGTGTCTCCGCGCGGTCGCTTGTTTCTCTCCATCGCTCTCCAAGGTCGTCCTTTCCCGTACGTGGCCTTGGCCCTGCCGTCGTCCTCGCCCTTGCACTCACTAACCCTTCCTTCCTTGCGCTTGCCTGTGGTGCAGATGTCGAGCCAAGTATCCTCTTTCAAGCGTTTCGTCGAGGTGGGCCGTGTGGTGCTGATCAACGACGAAACGTCGCCGATCAATGGCAAGTTGGCCGTCATTGCCGAGATCATTGATGCCAACCGGGCCATCATTGACGGGCCCACGACTGGCGTCGCACGCCAAGCGTTCCAGTACAAGTACTTGATCCTGACCAAGTTTGTGGTCAAGGACTTGCCCCGCGCAGCTCGCTCCAAGGTCGTTAAGAAGTACTTTGAAAAGGCCGGCGTGGCCGAGAAGTGGGCAGCGTCCAACTGGGCCAAGACCCTGGCTGCCCGTCAGGCTAAGAAGTCCACCACCGACTTCCAACGCTTTGAAATCACCCACCTCAAGCAGCAGCGGAGGAAGCTCTTGGGCCAAGAGCTCAAGAAGACCGCTGCGTAAGCGCTGCGTGTTTCCCATGCGCGGGCGCGGGCTCGGTCGGCCGTGTGTGTCTCCCTCCTGCTCGGACCGGGCCATGTATGGGTAGCCCACATCGTTTCCTGCCCGCGCTGCATTGGGTTGCATTGTGTTGCGTTGCGTTGCGGTAGCCGTGCAGTGCGTTGCTAGGTATTTGAATTCTGGGGAATGAGAAGTGAGGTCTCTCTTCCCTCCTGTCACTTGTCATGCTTCTTCTCCCCTCTTCTCCCCCAGGCCTCCTGATTGGCACGGTCCTGGGTTGCATGATCCTCTGCGTCTGCTCGACACGGGCATTCGTACACCCGCTCGCGCTCGGGCGGGTGACTCAAAATCCAAATCCATTTGTCTTGGATGGACTAGATGCAGTGCTATCGTGCTCTACAGCCTACACCGTAAGCGTAAGCATAAGTGTTTTGGGGTTGCACACTTGGGGTACCGAGCTCCACAGTAAATGTGGTAGAGAGCAACGGAAGTATTCGTAGCCGCATCGACAACACGCCAGTACATACGTGAAGAGAATGCAGGCGGGAAGATATTGGAGGAAAGGGAGCAACCGAGGTGAGACGTTCCTGTGCGCTCTGGCCAGCCCGAGCAAGGAGGTCATCTGTAGCACACCACCCTGTCTCGTTCACATGTTGACGACCAACCATTAAGAAGAATATGGCTCGCCTACACGCACGTATGCCCATCCGACCCCCTCTGCCACCCCCCCCCTGCTACCACGCTTATCCTTTTCTTTCTTGGCCCTTGGTACGGTTGGACGGAGGTGATTGGCACGGACACGTTTGGGTTTGTGGCTCTTTTCCTTCGTCCTTCCTCTTCTTTGTACTGTCGTTCTCCCATGTTAGGCCTGACGATTCGGGCTCTACTCCTTGGCGGTCTGTCTCCTTAGAAGTTGTCACTCCAACGCTGGACTCTTTGCTTGGGCAGAGTGGAACCGGAAAACGTACAATGCTACACTGCACATTGTGCTTTGCCATATCCCTTCCTCCTGTGGAGAGGGTTCTAGGGAATATACGATCGAAACAGGCTGGGGCAGAGAACTGGGCATATATAACCTCAAATCCAAAGCCTCTATGTCGATGCTGAATACTCAATGCTGAATGCTGAATACAGAGTTTCTTGCCGACAGGATACGTATACGTCGAAACTACGAGCACGGACTGTCTATAGCGAGTGCCTACTGGTCGCAGAGATCCCAAGCTCGGGTGCTCCTTCAACGTTCCGTACGTTCACTGTTCAAAGTAACATCAATCAACTGGTTTGACACCCTCCATGTCAAAATCGTGGTCCCTGGGATCCCTCGAAGTTGTTCAGGCTCAACGTGCACAAAAGAGAATATTGTCCCGACCGAGCCCCAGGTCGAAACGGTACCAGAGGCTAATGAGCCTACGGGCAACAGGAGAAAGCGAATGTCTTTGCCAAGGGAGAAAAACGGGGGGTTTTGAACCAACAGGTCATCGAAACGCATTTGGCAGCGCGCGCCGGAGGGGAGAGAGGGTTATGTTGTGCAACACTCAACATTCATCTCCCTTGTCGTGTAGACTTGCCCTTTAAATGTTGTAAAATGTCTCGTTGAGGAACTGCAATGTGTCGCCTACCCCGTTGCCGATGGGTTGGGCCTGCAGGCGCACGCCATCCGACTTGCGCGGGTAAAAGCGCCATCCGTTCATTGGTTTCGAGGACCCGTACGCGTTGTAATCTCCTGGCTCGGTAGGACCCTTCTCGCCAAAGGGAATCCAATCCGTGGTGTAGTTGTGTGATTGAGGCAGGCCCCCTTCGCCATCGGTATACGCCGAACCAGCGAGCAGGTGGAAGAGCTGCAGACCAAACTCGGCTGAGCCCTTGTGCTTGGTGCAGGGACCCACAGTAAAGTGCGTAGCACGAGTGTAGTTGCTCTGCCCCTGCACACACTTACTCGTATCGTCCGCCGGCGAGAAAAAGCCAAACGTTTCGTCCCAAAACTCCTTGTACCCTCCAATCGTACCGTGCACATCGTACATGTTCGACTCGGCCGGGGTAAACAGGAAGTGGGTACGCGCATCCTTGTCGGACGTCACGTCCAGCTCGTCTTGGTTGATCGTGATCCACTGGTCCTTGAGCTGCATGACAAAGGGGCCGATCGGCCTGAAGGAGGGATCGTCGCGAGCTTCGAGATTCGGGGCCGAGGGGGCGGGGAAGGCTTGGACCAGGCCGGCGGCACAGGCAGAGGCCAACAAAGCAGTGCTAGTGAGGGTAAGGCGCATGTTGCGGAAGCAGTGGTGTTGGTGTTGGTGTCGGTGTTGGTGGTGTTGGGGTTGGTGGTAGTGGTAGTGACAGTGGGAGAGAAAAGACGGTGTTGTGGCGGTAGGGAGAGGAGGGCTGACCCCGGCCTGTGGTTATATATCCCTCGATTCCGATCGATCCTCTGCGCCCCTGGGAGACCAGAAGGCGTTGTCGAGCCCTGCAGGTGCGCGACGGAGAGGAAGGCGCAGGGGCACACACAGCCTGCCTGCGCCTACTCCACCGGACTTCTGACGTCGGCGTCAGATCGCAGGGGCAGTGTGGATCGAATCTATACTCTGGGCCGATCGTAAGCACAATGTGGTGAACGATTCATGATTCAAGGCGAATGATTAAGTTTCCAACGCACGCGGTGCTCCCCGCGGAGCAGGCACGTGGGCGGCTGTGGCATGATGTTGACTTTTTGTTCAGGCCAATGATTTGATCGATGATGATGCATGATGATCGATGACCGCCAAGCCTTCCCAAAGCCACAGGACGCACCAACTCCGCTCACGCGTGCACCCAACAACGTAACCCCGGCCTGCTCAGCCCCAGCGCCAGAGAGCGCCAGAGGACCTATTAGCCTTAGATCTTAGAAGTGACTAGTGAGAGCTAGTGAGCAGGGCAGTGCTAGTGAATACGGACTACCCCAGGAGCAACTCGGTGCCTCAGGCCCTCGCTAAACGCTAATCATTCGGCGCCTCGGCGCGAGCGCCGGATGTCTGAGATTTTGCCAGGGTGCTACCCAACTGGCTCTCGCATGCACGGACTTCCGGCGTCCGAGGGGCACAGTCGCTATTTCAGGATGGATGGATGGATGTAAGAGGCCGGATTGTGACATCCGTCCTAGGACCCGCGCGGACCCTGAGTCACGTGAGTCAGCTTTCATTCCTTCCGAGCTCGCACCAGTCTTCTGGACGAGTCAGTCGCAGAAGCTTCTTAGTCCAATACGACGTTCAGTGCTCACATTCTGTGGTAGTAGCGAGGCCGACAGAGTTACATCCTTATCTGCTCATCCCTGAGCTGGCCAAAACTACACCCACCATGGGCGCCAACGCTAACACCGATCTCTCGGTCAGCGACACCACAATGGTGAACAAGCGCGATTACTGGACACCAACCGGTCGCGATCCCCCCGATTGGCACCGACAACGAGGAACTCATGATGCTTTGCGCCGAAGCGCACCTGTGGTTCAAGAAGACGAACGACATCGATGTCGTTAAAGAGAAGATCAACAGAGCTATACACGACAGAGCCGAGTGGCTTGGATGGAAGGACGAACCTACGTCTATCACGACAAACTGGGTTCGACGGGCTACGAATTTTGTGGTGCAAAACATCCACCAAATGGAAACTCAACCCAACGAACTTTGGGGGCACCTACAGGCGCAGCCTCGCGACCGAGTACGACCTTTACAGATCACTACGCGAGTCTCCCACAAGAATATCAATGGCCTGATCTGAACAAAGACCCGTCCGCCTACAGCGCTTGGGACGAATTCTCTTCGCGATAACAGATGCCCACCCCCACCAAGCGACGTCGTCCAGAATGGTCGCAGCTCCCGCTACTTCACCGAGGACCTCGACAGACGCTTGCACAACCTTCTTAGGGAAGCCATGCCGTCAACCCTCTTCCGGACGATCCGCACCCACCACGAAATATCATGCACCCAGGACACGCTGAACATGCTGCGTCAGCGGTATGGATATACGCCTACCGCAAACAGAGGGCCTCTACTCATCGCTACTTTCGCGCCGACCAAGGAAACCGATCGGGTCGAGACTACCTCGACTACATGGAAGAGATCAGTGCAAGCCTGACCGCGGGCATCCCACTTACGGAAGAGCAGGAACGCACTGGGATCCTACTCGGCTTACGCGACATGAGCATTCGCCAGCGTGAAGAGCGCTCGAGTCTAGACAAGTTACGGCAGGCCGTGATGGACATACCAGCCGCCACGTATCCCGGTGGAGAAAGGAAGAGAAACGGAGGCAAGCCGGTCAACGGAGGAACGCCTTGGACTCGACCCGACAGCGGGGGACGACCCACAGCGGGGGAAAAAAACTCCAGCGGGGGCAAAGCCGCGACGACAACCTCGCGGACACAAACCAAGGGCAAGACGCACCAACCAAACCCTGGCGCAGCGCGACGTCTAATAAAACCTGTTGTCCCTCCGCGCAACCCAGGCCGAGCCAACTCACGTCGCTCAAGAGCGAGCTCTCCCGAGTCTGAAGTGATTGACGTTGATGCGGGCACAGCTGACTACTAGGAACTCGGGGGCGAAATGCGAATCATCGGGCATTATATGACAGTGGGGCATTCCCATCATTTGAAAGGACAAATCCGTCTTCACATCCATGACCCCTTGCGACGACGAGATAGAGGTTGCTAACGGGACACATGTAAAGGCGGAAGGACGAGGCACGGCCACAATCCGTATCCGATGCTTAGGAGGACACCAAATGGAGATAAACTCCCCAACAGCCTATACATGCCCCGTTTCAGCCGAAATCTCGTCAGTGTAGCACACCTGTCGAACACCGGAATCGCATCATACTTCGCCCCACACCAGAAGGGTATCTGGCTTGGTAACCCAGGATCCACCCTACGAAAAGTAACCGGCAGTGACTATCAATTCACGATCTTACACAACCCGCGAACGCCACCCACACCCCTGCGGGCCATGGCGACCCAAACCGATCAAACCGCGGCCGACCCACCCTCAACCCCAAACTCCTCGCAGCATCCCTGGCCCTGGACCACGTCTCTAAAGCCCCAAACGCTGGAACCACGCAGCCATCGACCTCCTCCCCTGGCTTACACGATCGGAAACCGCAGGCCTCCGCGTCACAGCCAAGCATATCTCCCTCTGTCGTTCAGAGTGGGATTGCCCAACTGCGCGGTGGCACTAGCGACAGCATCGCCCCATCCGAGCCGGGACCGCCTCCGATCCAAAAGACCTTTCGAGGTCCTCCACGTCGACGTAGTACCTCCCCCGGGTAACCGGCATGGGGCACGGATACGCCCTCGTCGCCGTTGATGACTTCACGCGGTACGTCTTCACACACAGCGATCCCGACAAAGGGCGCTGCAACGAAGGAACTGCGGAACCTCATATTGCGGGAGCAACGCTACGGCCCGGACAGACTGCTGCGGACTTTGCGCACGGACAACGCCCCCTTGACAAGCGCACTGCAACCTTTTCTGGACGAGCAAGGCATCACGTCAGAACGGACAATCCGGGGCAGAGTGCTAGCAACGTGTGGCTGTGCGTGCCATCCGAACCATAACGACTCGTGCAAGGCAGTTGCTCTTGGGTACAGGTCTTCCGACGTCGGACTGGTGGGAACACAGCCTCCACGCTGCGTGCTTCACCCAAAACAATGCCACTCAAAACATCCGGGGAAGACAACAAATCGCGATTTGAGCGATACAAAGGCCACGCATACTCGTTACCGATGCAACCCTTTGGCCGCGTTGCATACCTCCATCTGCCCGAGTCACGCCGCGAGCACAAGCTCAGCGCGCGGGCAGAGGAAGGTATGCTGGTAGGATACCACCATCAGCGCGGATCAAAGGGATGGCTCTTCGCCACATACCAACCATCCCTGGGTACCTTCACCTACCGCTGGTCGAAACCGTACAAATGGGGCAACGCCATCTACCCCCTCCACCCCGACCACTTCCCACCCGACATCTCCAAATCACCTCAAATTAAAATCGACAGTGAAAAGACGCTAACCCTACTCCGCCAGCCGCGGCAGCACCCATGCCCCGAACCGCCGCCACACCCCAGACACCCGCTCCCACCACCACCCCCCTCCGCGCCGCTACCCCCTCCGCCAGCGCACCACCGCACCTCCCTCGACCTGCACACACTCCCAATCGCTGACGACCCCACCGACACGACCTACCATGCTCGTGCTGCAGCCGCCACGCCCCACTGCGCCGCACCAGAGATCGGCATCGCCCGCCCCCTACCTGACACATCCGCCCCCCCGTTTGCCGACACAGTTCAACCTCCCGAATACGCCGCCATGACTGCTCTCAGCGCACCCATCCACCCGGACACGGTTCAGCTCACCAAGGATGGCGTACCCCTCGCTCCCAAGACGCTCAAGGGTCTCGAGACTCACCCCTCCTTTGCCATGGTCAAGCAGGCTATGGCCGACGAGGGGCCACACTCGCGCGATACGGCACCTACGAGGCTACGTACCCACCACCGGTGCACAAATCCTCATAGGACTATGGCGCATCACCACAAAGACGGACGCCGAGGGCCGGTTCCTGCGCCACCGCGCGCGCTTTCGCGGGCGGACACCAACCAATCGGCCGAGACTTGGGGCCAGACGTTCGCACCATCGGTGCGCACACCTGCCATCCCTGACCCTCGTCGTGCTGGCCGAGAGTAAGTTAAGTTTGGCCTCTTCTCGGCGGACGTCAATGCAGCGTACCTGAACGCCCCCCTCGAAGAAGCAGTCTACATCCGCCCCCCCCTACTTCCCCGAAGCGGGTGGTCGCGTGTGGCGTCTCAAGAAGAGTCTATACGGCTACATCAAGCGGAGCAAACTGGGCACGATACATCCGGAACCTGCTGCGTGACAAGCTCGGCTTCACGCAAAGCTTGACCGAGCCCTGTTGTTCGTGCGCGCTGCACCACCGGGTGAGCAGATCCTCCTGGCGGTCCACACCGACGATCTGCTCCTCGCATGCAAGTCACACCAAAAGTACGAGGAGTTTATGGCCGAGATAAACACACATTGATGTTCGTGGTAACGGTCCCCTTCACTACCACCTGGGATGCCAATACGATCGGATCGGTGGGGAGCTGTACCTGAGCCAACCAAAGTTCATCGAGGAAGTGGTGGCAACACCACACTCAAAGCCCCGTGGATCCGGACTCTCCCACATCCCGTACGGATACCGCCCCGTGCCGACCCTGAACCCCCATCCCTCCCAGCCTTGCGCAAGGCATATCAGGGAAGATCGGATCGGGACTGTGGGCTGCACGAATGGGCCGGCCTGACTCCCTCTTCGCTATCACGGCCCTCAGCAGAGCCGCTGCCGACCCATCGCAGCAGCATCATCAAGCAGTCGATGACTTCCTTCGCTACCTGTACCATACTCGAGGAAAGGCCTGAGGTTACCCCAACATCAGATGCACCGGCCATTGCGCTGTATACAGATTCCGACTTGGCGGGAGATCCCATCCAGGCACGCTCCACATCTGGATGCCTACTGATGGTGTACGGTGTGCCGGTGTCGTGGCGATCCATTCTTCAGCCGAAGAGCGTTACCAGTACCCCGCGCCGCCGAATATACGGCAGGATATGATGGACTGGTTGACGCCAACTATGTCAAGAACATCATGATCGAGCTTGGGGCCATCGGCGAGGGTACACCCATTCATTGGTATTGCGACAATAAGTCTGTCGTCGATCTCGCCCACAAATTTGGCAGCACCGGCAAGCTCCGAGAGCTGAAGATCCGGTACCACAATGTACGGCAACACGTGGACTCGGGCGAGGCCATACTTGTACACATCCCCGGCGAAAGGAACCCAGCGGACGTCCTCACCAAGCCTCTCGGCCGTCCCGCCCTGACAAGCCATCTTGCTCAACTCCGCGTCGAGGAGATGGATCCAGTCCACATGACTGGGCCCTCCGGTCAGCGGGGGTGTTGACATCCGTCCTAGGACCGCGCGGACCCTGAGTCACGTGAGTCAGCTTTCATTCCTTCCGAGCTCGCACCAGTCTTCTGGACGAGTCAGTCGCAGAAGCTTCTTAGTCCAATACGACGTTCAGTGCTCACATTCTGTGGTAGTAGCGAGGCCGACACGGATAAATGAATAGCGGTCACTAGGTCACTAGTCAGCCGGTCAGCTTCGATCTGAATGGGATGAAACTTCATCCGCTACCTTCGTCCTTATTCCCACTCTCGTATACCTTCCCAGGATTTACCCGCAATATCTCTTCCTCCCAACCGCCTCGTCAGTTCTTCAGCAGAAAAACACGCATACTCTCTCGTGATCTCCCCATTTCCCGCCCTAGTCTCTTCTCGTACTTACCTATTTTGCTCGATTGGGGCAGTGTCTCGTCTCTGCATCGGTGCTGGAACGACAGGACAGTTGGGAGCTTGGTGTGTGCCGTGCGGGAGCGCAAGCGTACGAGTCGGCTTTAGGCTGATCGGGCTGAGGCGTCGAGGAAGCTGAGGCACTGTGGTTGATAACGCCGATCACCTGACACAATGAAGACGCCTGTTTGGTATAGCGCGCCGATAGTGAAGTGACTACCGGCGGCCTCGATCTGTGTGTGGGACGACCACTTCAATTGTGGGGCGAACTGTGGGGTGGGACGGTCGGACGGTAAGGAAAGGTAACTATAGCGTTGAACATTGACTAGTAAAGTTACTGTTTGTGACTGATGACTGGGTCAGGTCCTCGCAAGTTGTAGAGAACAGAGATTGTTTGTACACGAGCGAGATATGGTCCCTAGAGCTAGTCCAATGCCCCACAGGATGTAGTAGGAGAGAGGTATGCCGCCCGGGAGCGATCGATTCAACAGCGGCTTATAGCGCTTAAAGGCCATTGTTGCCTTAGGCAGAAAGCCTAATAGGCTAAAAAGCGTCCATGCAAGGCTCCACATGGCTCTGTAGCACAAGCTGGGCGCAGCAGGCCAAAAACATGGGGACAAGACGACACACGGACCGGACTGTCCAGACCGCGGTCTAAAAAGGAGAAGAGATGCATCAGACGTATCGAGATGCTCAATCTGGATCACCAGCGAGCCCACCGGACGTTAGTAAGTAGTTAGTGGTCTTGTATCATACAAACCACCTATACTAAAGAGCCCCTATCTGCCTCTTACAGTAGAAGCATATAAAAGTCCGGACAATGCCTACAAGGTAAAACCGTATATAACTCCTCGTTTTGTCGGCACCGCAAGGGGGCTGGCCTGAGATTGACCGCGCGCTCAAGCTTGAAGCTTATTGAAGCTCCTGATTCAAGCTGCTAGGGCGGGGCCAAGGAGTGTTGCTCTTGTCCCTCAGGCTTCTGCACCGCTTTTCACCCCAAACGTTCTCTTTAATTTCGCGCTGGCTGCCAGGATGGCCGTGTGGTGTTGGCCTCTTGGTTCTCCGGCGGTGTACGCACAGCCCAACACATGTTGTGTCACGTCTTTTTTAGTGTGCGGTGACCGTTGTTTCACTCCAGCAGCATCGCCGCTACCAGGCCAACAGCTCCTGAAGCTTCCACCTGCTCCAACCCGTCCATTGGGTGCGATCAGCCCTTTGAAGTGTGGCAGCAGCACACCGCTACTAACTATATTCGGTCAAGTCCACCATGTTGAACAGGGCTTCCACCATGGCAGGAAACAAACAACACGTTGAATCTTTGAAGCCCGTCTTTTGAAAGTTGAAAGAAAAGTGCAAGTTTTGTCTGCACCGATCGATGGAATGGACTCCACTTGTGCCGTCGTCCACGTAGGGCTGCCCCCCTCCTTTCTTCCGCCGGGCAGAGCAGGCCTTGGATTTCTTCTTTGTGTTTCTTCTTTGGCCTCCCTCCATCACTCACCCCCTCAGCCGCCCATGAACACCGCGACCAAGTTTACCGCCCGCCTCGGGCTGCGGCCCGAGCTGCAACAGGCGCTTGCCATGGCTGGGTACGTCCATCCGACCCCCATCCAGGCCCAGGCGATCCCCGTTGCGCTAGCGGGCCAAGATTTATTGGGGATTGCCCAGACCGGTACGGGCAAGACTGCTGCCTTTACTCTCCCCATCCTTCAGCGTCTCTCCACCCACCCAGTCAAGCGCGTAACCAACGCTTTCCGTGCCCTCATTGTCACCCCAACCCGCGAGCTTGCCATCCAGATTGACCGTTCCATCGCCAAGTACAGCCAACACTTGCCCAGCTCAGGCCCATCGAGCATCCATCACGCTGTCATTTACGGTGGCGTCGGCCAAAAGCCTCAGACGACCGCCTTGCAGGGTGGGCTGGACGTTTTGATTGCTACGCCCGGTCGCCTGCTTGACCTGCACGGCCAAGGCTACGTTCGTTTCGACCAGGTCGAAACGTTTGTTCTGGACGAAGCGGATCGGATGTTGGATATGGGGTTCATTCATGATGTGCGCAGGATCGTTGCTCAGTTACCGCCGGCGTCGGAACGGCAAAATTACTTTTTTTCGGCTACTATGCCCCCGAAGGTGGCCCAGTTGGCTCACACCCTTCTCCGGCCCGACCCTGTTCGGGTCGAGGTCACCCCAGCTGCCACGACGGCGGAAAAGATTAAGCAGAACGTCATCTTTGTGGCCAGAAGGAGAAGCGACAATTGGCTGTCGATTTGCCTCTGACCCGGCATTCAGCCGTGTCATCCTCTTTACCGAGATGAAGCACCAGGCCAACAAGTTTGCTGCTACGCTCCAAAAGGCCTCCATCTCGGCCGCTGCCATCCACGGGAACAAGTCCCAGACCGCTCGCCAGGCCGCCCTCGAGGGATTCAAAACGGGCCAGGTACGCGTCCTGTGCGCAACGGATATCGCCGCGCGCGGGATCGACGTTCAGGGTGTCTCGCACGTGGTCAATGTCGCCCTGCCCGACGTGCAGAACAGTACGTGCATCGGATCGGTCGCACTGCCCGCGCAGGCGCAGAGGGAAGCGCCGTCTCCTTGGTTTCCCAGGACGACGTCCCCAACTTAAAGTCGATCGAGAGGTTGATCGGCCAAACCATTCCCGAAATGCCACGGCCACCCCCGTCCGTGTACCAGCTCCCACCTCCCACTGAGGAGGAGCAGGATCGCCCGCCGCGGCCGTCCAGCCGCAGGCCGCGTCAGGACCGCTCGGCTGCAGCGGGTGCAGGCAAGGCGTCGGGTGCAGGCAGGGCTTCGGGTGCAAGCAAGGTGTCGGGTGCAGGCAAGGCGTCGAGTGCAAGCAAGGCGTCGGGTCCCGGCAAGGCCTCGGACGCGTCGGCGCCGCGGAAGCCTCGCGGTCGCGGACGCAAAGGTCCTGCGGAAGCAAAGCCGGCAAGGCGGCGCCAGCTGCGGTTGCCGTCCCTCCCCTTGCGAAGTAACTCACCTCGCACATGGGTTAGTTAGTACATGGTTGTCTAGGGGGAACTCCTGGTGTCATTCGTTATTTGGGTGTCGGGAAGCTTGAAGCTTGCAAGCAGTCATTATAAGGACACATTGACTTATTAACACACTGCGACTATAGGAGGGAAGCTAATGAAGAGGCTGCTACAATATAGATAAGAGAGGTGGGGGAATAACAGGGCGCGGTGGATGTACGAGCCATACCACACAGGATAGCTAACAGTTGGCCCGCTTAGTAGGCCGCGGTGAAAACTTGGCGGCGGTGCAGATCTTTCTCGATCGCATCGGCAATGGCAATCGCAGCGTCGGCCATGCTGAGGGATGACTCACCACACTCGTCGGTAACGAGTTTGTCGTGGCCGAGACGGAAACGACCGAGGCGCGGGCCCGGACCAAACGCATTGGGAGGCGCAAAGTACGTCCAGTCCAACGACGCAGGCGTGGACTCCAACACATCAATCCACTGGACTCCCTTGCAAACGTACTGCTTGAACTCGGGATCAAAGTCGGGCATATCAATCATCCGCATCCCGGGCTCGACATACAACGCCGCCGCACCGCCAATCACCAGCAACCGGTTGATCCCTACGGGCGCCATCGCCTCCAACAACGTTTCCACCGGCACATCGAACCGCATCGCGCTCACCAGCGCACTGGCACCTTCCAACAACGGTGTCAACGATGCCGGATCCGACGCATCGCCTTCTGTCGGCACGATCCCGGGACCCGTAGGGATGCGGGCCACCGAACGCGCAATCGCAATCACTTTGTGGCCACGTGCCGCAAATTCTTTTACAATCTCCGACCCGGCCCGGCCCGAGGCGCCGACGACGGCAATGACTTTGGGAGCGTGGTGGGGCGACATGAGCACTTTCTTCCTAGCGCCACCGTTCAATAGAAGGATGCCATATGGGGTTAGCGGGATATAACGTAGGCGGGGATGGGTTTTTGGCGTAAAAGCGCCCATGCGGTGACAACGTACGTTGGAAAAAATGAGGTGGTGAAGGTGATGGGGGGGGAAGGGCCGGAAGGAAGCGTGGGGGCGTATATATCGTGGCAGTAGCTGTCACGTCACGCAGTATGCACTGGGTACTGAGTACTGGCTGAACCCCCTTGGCATATGGGATGGACACGGGCCCGTGCGAGACGGGTGCAGTGCCAGAGGACGCGCCGAGGCAGACGGCTGGGGCAGCCGCGGGCCCGTGAACGTTTCATGCGGAGAGCGCGTCTCGTCTGCTGGCTGCGTCCTGTCTGCGTCTCGCCGGGCCGCTGTTGGCACGTCATCCCTCACACCGCTCCAATGGTACCAGCCTCCTCACTGTCATCCATCAGCGTCGTGTCCTGTCGAGGTGCATGTTGCCAACGAGCCGGATGGAGTACCGAGCACTGCCGCTCCACACGCACCATCGACCAGACCGACCAGGCGTTTTCTCTGGGGGATGCATGTTCCGGCTCAAGTCCTTCTGCCGTCGCAAAGTTTGAAGCTTGAACGTTTAAAGTAGGCACGCTTAGCTCAGCCTGGGCTCAACGCGTCCAGACGTTCAACGTTCAAGCTTTAGAAAAGCTCCAGGGGTTTCCGCTGGCGGCCCTTCCAACGCTTGCTTGGGTGAGATCTGAGAGGAGCACCGTACACGCCGCCCCCTCTTCTGTCCAGCGCAGAGCTGCATGTCGTTCCGATAAGGCAACCCCCTTCCCCGTTCCCCCACACGACGGAAGCCTCCCGATAGACGCAGACGCATGGACGAACGGACCGTGGAGGTGAAAAACGGCGGTTGTTGGGTGCCAAACAAAAGGGGGGGCGTCTGGTGACGGGCGGCGACGGGTGAGCGAGTGGCAGTGCCTCGTGGCACGCCGGGTGTGGCGGGGCGGGAGGGCGGCATGGGGGCAGTGTGCGCGACGCTGGGCTGCGCCGCAGCGGCCGAGGGAGCAGCAGACGCAGGCACGCTCCGCCGACGCGCCTCCACCCACCCACCACCGCCCCATGGCCACCCGCTGGCTGCCGTGTCCCTCTCCCCGTCCCATCTTGCCCCGGCCGACGCCTACGACAGCGCCTACCTCGACCCACCCTCCTCCCCGCTCCCGGCTCCTGCCCAACCCCATGCCCGTCTCGCCACACGCCCTGCCCCCTCCCATCTCCCCTCCCCCGGCGGTTCTGCCTCCTCCGATTCCTTCCCCGGCCTCGCACCCCCCGATTCCTTCGACCATTTCCAAGACCTCAGACCCACCCGCACCAGTACCAACCCCTCCGACAACACCGACGATGACGTCTACTCACCAGCGCATCTACCCCCCTCTCCAGGACAGTGACGCGGGCCTCCCTGGCTTGGCACACCATTCCGATCGCAGCGACGAAGAGCTGGCCCGCATCAGCGAAGAAGTGGAGTACTTGGAGCGCAATATTGAGGGCCTGCGCGACCACTATCTGATTGTCGACAAACTGGGCGAGGGCACATTTAGCTCGGTATACAAGGCAATCGACGTGTATCACGACTCGTACGACAATGACGAGTGGATTGAGGCCTATGCGCGCTCTATGGTACCGGGCGCTCTGCCGGACACCATGCGCGCCCACATGGACACGGACCAAGCTGAGCTCAAAGCTCACAAAGTGAAACCCACATTGGAGCTAAGGCCAAGGTACATGCGCGCTGCCGACTATTTCCGTCGCACCGGTGCACCCGTCTATGTGGCTCTTAAACGCATCTTTGTCACCAGCAGCCCACGCCGCATCTACAACGAACTTGAGATCCTTAGAATCCGCGGCGGGCCATGCGTCTCGCACCTGATAACCGCTTGGCGGTGCGAAGACCAAGTGATTGCGGTCATGCCCTATGTGCGGCATGTGGACTTTCGTGACTTTTTCCGCAAGATCCCCCTAAGTGACCTGCGGTACTACTTTCACTCTCTCATTTCCGCCTTGAAATGGTGCCACCAACGCAATATAATGCACCGTGACGTTAAGCCTGGCAACTTTCTCTACAACCCCGCCACCGGCACTGGCACCCTCTGCGACTTTGGCTTGGCCGAGTACTTTGACTCCTCCACTTGGCGCAACAAGTGCCATCACCAGGTTCCCGACGACGACTACCCCCATGGCGTCACACACATCAACCCGGAGGCCTACTCCACTCTCTCTTGCCCGGCGCCATGCTGGGTCCGGCCGCTTCCTCTACCACCACCACATCTACCACTTCTTCCTCTCGTCGCGGCGGTGCGGGTCTAGGTCCCGTGCCCGGCGCTTCCTCCACCTCGCGCTCCCAGCCGCCGGCACGTCAACACGTTCAGGCCAACATTGCCATGGCATGGGGCGGAGCGACCCAGCCGGGTTACCCTCGGGAAGATACGCGGCCATCGGTACGGGCCAACCGGGCGGGCACACGTGGATTCCGAGCGCCCGAGGTGTTGCTCAAATGTCCAGATCAAACGGTTGCAATTGACATTTGGGCTGTTGGGGTCATCATGCTGGGCTTTTTGACTAAACGTTTCCCGTTCAATGCGGTCGACGACATTGAGGCGTTGATGGAACTCGGGACCATCTTTGGCAAACGACGGATGGAACAGGTGGCCCTGATGCACAACCGAACGTTTATCTGCACCGTTCCGACCATCGAACATAGCCCAACGCGACGCATCCCCGAGTGGATCGAGTTGATCAACCCGCACCTGTTCGATACGTCCGACGTACCCGATCGCGACAGCCATCTCAAACTAGTCAATGCCGCGGTGGATATGGCAAGGGTGTGTCTGCATTTGGATTGCACACGACGTTGGGACGCTGCAAACTTGCTCACTCACCCGTTCTTTGACGGCATCAAGCCTGCGCCCCAGTGATGAGCCTGGACTTGCATCGTGGTCGATGGAATTGCGCGATCGCGCTTTGTGCAAGTGCAACTATCTACTGGCTTGGTTGCCGTCCTGTCTAATGCTGGTTTGCGTATGGTTGCGTGGATAGATGGAAAGCCGCTGCTATGGGTATGGTGCAAGCGTAAGGTAGTGGCGTGGCGATCGGTAGAAAAGACAGTGTCTAGTAAAAAAATTGTCTTCGCGACGCGCTAGCCGCCACGTGCATCCCGGAACGCGTCGCACGCGTCACGCGCAGTCACGTGCCACGTGTCACATGTCACTCCCGCCTGCCCGATCGACACCGCACGTGACACATGGCGCCGCGGGACCGGCACGAGACGTATCGCTGCCGTCTGCTCGTCCGTCCAGCGTGCCGCGTCAACCGGCCAACAACTAGCTTGCAACTAGCCCACAAGTACGACCTGCGGCATACGGTGTACGAAACGGATCTGTGCGCGTTTCAGATCGCCGAAAAAAACTCGGATCGAGGCCGACAACGAGTGGATCGAGACGCTGCACGCGGCCGAGAACGAAGAACATATTTACCTTGTGTGGATGCGCACAGGGTACCATTTTAGACCCCCGCTGTGTGGCAAGAATATCGTTTTCCCCGACTTGCCCAGACCATACTGCGGTCAACATGCTACGTTGTGAAGGGTTAATGATGCAGACGTTATTCATTTGTCATAGAGGCTCACAGACTCGTCTACGACATCTCCGTTCGGGCACCCTTTTGCTGCACATATCAGTCGTACGCTTGGCTATCTTTGGGAGACATATCGCTCTTTTTTCACGTTCGTTTGATGGCTTTGGCTCTCTATTTTGGCTCCTGAACGAGCTGCGTCCATTGGTTGTGGTCTCCTAACAGACCACCGCTTTTGCACCCTTTTGGCCACACATGGACACTCCATTGCGTAATACAAGACGTGGACTTTATATATGCCTGTCCATATAAAGGATCCTTCAATCCTCCGGAAGACAGCCAACAGCTTGCATCTTCAAACTATCTAAAGATGGGACCGGCGAGAGACTTTTACAGGTCCAAAAATGGATCCGAGCGACGAGTGTAGAAGGGAAGTAACCTTCCTGAATACAGACGAACGAGGTCGTGGTGTGCGCTGACGCGTGAGAGGAGCACTTTTGGTGAACCAGTCCGCAGCATTAATGGTGCCAGACTTGCGCGCAAATATTCCTTCACCGCGTTGGTGGACCAGCGGGACCCAGTTCCCGTCGGGCCTCAGGCTCACCACAACTATATGTTGTACACGACAGGAACGCAGTCAAGTGTTCCACAGGCTGCTTGCAGGTGAGTAATTGGGATCATGCGGCAGCGAACTGGCACAGTATGCAGGCCCCATAGTAGAGGCAAGAGCGGACGATGCATACCAGGGAAGGGGCCTACCAATAGAGTGATAGATGTTGCTCTTCCTTACACATGGTACCCTCCAAGACAGGTGCAGACGTGTAATGGGACCCAGAACGGTCAAGAGAGGACCTGGGCGTCATGTATTGAAGTTTTGAGCTCTTGCTGAGCTAGTACGAAAAGGCTGATCGGGGGAGAGGAAGCTGAGAGGGTCTCATCCGCAAACAAGCCAGGGCGGATAGTGCCGGCGGCCGCGGGTCTCTCGGTACGAGCAACTGTAAAAGCAACAGGACTCGCTGAGCGATTGCCGCGAGTGGCAAGGCGCTCAGTTAAGATTCCGACAATGCACATTAGTACCACAGATGCTTACGGACTTGGAGAGGGTTAAGCTGAGACTGAGTGCTCTAAGACCGAGAGTGCTTGGAGGGCTGGGTGCTGGGGGCAATTAATAGGAGAGGAACAAGTTCCCTGTGGGTTGATCACAATTGACGGAGGAAGTGGTGGATCTTGGAGAGAGCCACGACCTACTGCATTCAGGCAGTGAGTAAATGGAAACGCGCAGTTGATGGAAACTGAAGGAAAGCACGGGATTCAGGAGCGGTCACCAAGAAAAAGACTGCTCTTCCCACGTGGGGCAAGGAATCTCGAAAGAACAGAAGACGGCGAGAGCTCAGTCCCATAATAGAAAAGCAGCGCCATTTGAGAAGTAAAATTCAGACAGACAAAAGGGGAAGGAGCTTCTCTCGTCGCCAAGGATACGTAGCGACACCTCTCGACCATCGAGCCATAGTACAATCGCACCCTACGATCGAAAATAGGTTTGGGGTTGGGAGCGAATTTCGAGTCGTTTGGGCTCAGAAGCAGGAAGAGGTCGGGTTGGTGCTGGAACCGGCCAAGGCGAGAAAGGGAAAGAAGCTGCATGGGCTTAGCTATATGCACACATTGACCTGTATCCACCAACGAGGAAGTTCGACAGGTTAAAGATGTCGCAGGTTACAAATCCCTGCGAACCACGGCGTCACCTCATGCTCGATGTATCCAATGATCATCAGGAATTAAGCCGGTCAGGAGAGCACCAGCTTCATCGGTACGGGACAGAAGCCTCGGGCTGTGGCGTAATGCACAGGGCGCCAAATCGTTCGTCCACCATATATTGTCGCGTACAGACCTCGTGCACAACTGAAGGCCACATGGACCCTTTAGTTGACAGCGGCCACGATATGATAAGTGGGGCCATGGAGGCCTGATCATGCTTTTAACAGCGCACATGGCGTGACCCAAGAGCTCGGTGGCGGGGGGCTGGCGATGTATATGAACATCATTGTCATAAAAAGAGGAGAGACAGCGGCGGCAGTGGTCAGATGAGGTGTGGTGTTGTTGGCCCGAACCGAACGAGGATACAATCTGGGTTTGTGACCCCCTCTTGGAAGGCGATGCGGGGAAGGACACGTCGTCATCGCCTCGACGTATATGAGATCGCCTGACTGGAAAGATGACGCTGCGGCTCATAGGATCGACCCTGCAACGGGATGGCTGGCTTCCCAGGCGGGGCCTTCCCTGCCCATCCGAGACAATACTCACGGAAGACTGAACGCGCGTGTCACAAGGGAACACTGGACTGAACGTAGGAGGGTCGCGGGCAGTGCTTTGCTGTTCGTCACAGGCAGAGCCAGGTAGCGTCTACAAGGAGGTTTCACGTTAAGGGCCGGACGAGAAAGTGCGGCACTCCGATGGGCGAAGAAGGACAAGCGAGCTGATCGGAGGGTAGTTCTTCTGGAATGGAGTTTTCCTAAAAGAAGGGTGAGGGGAAAAGAATGATGGGCCGCTTGGTGGGCCATCACGATTTGATCGAAGAACAGGCATGCTTGATAGAAGAGAAGGGGAACAAACTAAAGATGAACGGCACGTCTACAAAACGAAAAGGGGGGGAAAAGGACGAAGCACGACATAAGGCACGAGGTGAGAGACGAGGCCGAGGGTCAAGGCCAAAGCGAGCTCAAGACGAGAAATGAGGCGAGAAACCTATTGAGCCATCGGTGGCTCCCTGCTTTGGCCAACGTCCCTTCAATTCCTCCCCAGGCCTATAGGATTTTCGTAGTCTTCTCTCCCTTTTTTTTGTTCCGCAGCTTGGCCCCTGGTGGCGACCCGCTGCTTGATGTTCCTTTGTAGGCGTTGCTGGTTGGTTTAGACCACCACCGCTACCAGTACGATTGCATCGCCATTGAGGACCATCCGAACTCCAGGTCTTATGAAAACCAAGTCGAAACCATGAGTAGTGTTTTGGATTTTTAGATGAGCGCCAACGGAGAAGAGATGAGTGTTGTCAACCGGCGGTTTCGTAGATAGCCGAGAATCCGAGTCACGATAGCGATTAATAGAGAACTTAAGTAGTGATATGTAGAGAAAGGGAGAAGCAAGAGCTACGATAAGGGAGTGGATGTGGCTGTAAAAGGCGACCCAAAGCTCGCTTCGTGACATATCAGCAGTCGTCGCGAAATAGTGACTGTCGGATCCAACAACGTGATGCAAAACCGTTCATACCTGATTGGTGCCTTCATCCTAGACGGTTCGAGAAATTCCATGAGTGGGATGGAAGACATGAGAAGAGCAGGCAAATATGAACATGCCAATGCCATGCACGCCCCTCCTTCTTTCGGTCGTGCGGGATGGGATTATGCCCAAAAAGCGGTTCTTAGTCCCGACCCTGAAAGCCTTTTTGTGGATGGGGTGGAAGCGGATTTAACGATGCTGTGGGCACGCTGACCGAAAGCGTATATCTTCTGAGAACTTGAGAATAGCGCGACCATCGCTGGCTCATCATCAGTAGTCAGTGTTCCCAAGCACATCTTCTTATGTGGATTAATTGGCTGGTGATATGTGACCAATGGCTCTCTGCAGCCAGCGTTCTTATCTTTTCCCTTCCTGTGAATGGAAGCATAACTCTTGTCGGAGCTACGCAGTGAATGGTATGACTGTAGCACCTCCATCCCCATTTAGCCACACAATACGCATCAATAACATTGAGGGAGTGCTACAAATTGCTGCTTTGATTCCGTCCAGAGAATCTATTAAAATGTCGGTTCACAACCCCTGTACGTTGGCTTCCTTTGGAGCGCCTACCTGCCCAAGGAACGTCCGCCACTTCGAAAAGATAGGCTCGGAAAGTGGATGAGGATTGCTGGCTTTCTGATCCCAACTTTTCGCAGAAGTATCAATCCGGCCTAGTCATCCCGCCCGCGTTTAACATCTCTTTGATCGCTGCTCTCCAACAAAGGTGGGCACAACATCATACCGGGGACACTCCTTTCTGCTCGTCCTGCACGGCGAAGGGCCAAGCCTGCGAACTCGTAGACGTCAACACGTCATTGAAGCATGGCCATTTTGTGGAAGGGTTAGTTTACGATAGTGTCGATAATGTATGGATTCACCAGCAATATTCCGCTGCTCTGCTTCGAACTGCAATGAAAACCCGCCTCTAGTAGCCTTATAATTGGTATTCGAATTGTTAAAATCTGGGCATGAACACCCCGGAATGCCCTTTTCCAACTTCAGCGCTGGGCAGGGCCAATTATAGTCGACTCTCCTAGACGAAGCCAAGATAATTAATTAACCCTTCTTAAAGCGAGCCAGCTTTCTAGACAATTCAGTCCCAGAGACTACTTGCCTAATCGGATGTATAATACCAGCATGGAGTGTTAGTTGCAAGGGCGACAGGACATAGTCGACAATTACATTGTGAAGTGTTGCTTTCACTTGTCACACATTGGCTGAGTGCCCACAGATACAATCAACTGCCCCATTTTAAGATTTGAAATGCCGCCCCAATATGTCGTCTCCTTAGCATACGCAGTCCATCAGGACATGTGTTTGGATGACTAGATTTCTCACCACTAAGTAGCATATAGTGTTCATGATATTGAGAGTGCACAGCGACCTGGACACGGAGGTAGTGAAGATATTCACTGCATAGATCTGACAAGAGCCATGCCCCCATTCCCATTAAAGAAGAAAAGGAAAATATGATCTCCATGCAACCACTTAAGCACGCAATTAATTTGTACAACAATTTGCAGAAATGCTGACAATGACAACGAAAACATCCGCTGGCTAAGGTTGCTTATTTTGGGGAAGTGCGTACACTTCATCCAAGAACCACACACCATTGTTTATGAATTTTCGAAATACATACTGTCTGACTCCCAGGAAATGTCTTCCCTGCAAAGTAGTAGAGCAACCTTCGCGTAGTGAACAGGAATCGCGGCAGGCGGATGTTCTTGGGCAAGGAATTGCTATACCGCCCCGAGGATCGTGAGAAACCGGAAGATCCATATTCACGGCATCCAGAATTTCTAGCGTTTCTAATTGCATTGGCGTTTTTGGTGGCCATTCTCTCCGTGGATACTGAGATAGTCACAGGTCAACTGAGGATCGCTACGCTCGACTGTCGAAGTGAGTGAAATTGTTCAGATGTCTGATACTGATGCTCTTTGTTCCATCCAGTGCCTCGAATGCTGACACTCGGTAAGGGCAGTCTTTGTTCTCACGTTCAGTGGCGTGACGATTTATTACCTGTTACAATCATGGGGACACAAACAATCGTTTGACTTCACATGGGACACCTAACATGGTGTATGGTTCTTTGTGACTGATTAATCACTATATTGAAAACATATAATTGACAACGCATTAACTCAGGAACTAGAGGTCTCGCCGGCAGATCAGGTGCTCCAGAGTCTGTCATCTGATTCTTCAAAGATCGAGGGTGCTCCTTTGGATACAATTGAGACTGGGAGATATCCGTGGAGTGACGCAGCTCCATTAAGAGTCCGACTCGTCAATTCATTGTTTCCAACGTCCAAACATTTTATTCGCCGTTTTGGTGGCGCACAATCGTTGCATTGTCGTGACCAAAGCGGAGGAAGATCTGGGGTACGTCCCTGGTATTTGGAATCCTTGTAGCAATGTGTTCATTCCGGCAGTAGCAGGAATGGCGGTCATCGGTTGTACTATCCGTAAGTACGGATATATCACTATTTGTGGTCCCCTGTCCCGCAATGGGTGTTTCCACTCCATTTCTGATCATCCCCTGAATGGTCCACAGGTCCTAGCACTCGATAGTCTTTGGCAATCGTCTTGATCCCAGTCTAGTCTCGTGCTGTTCCTCCACAGTTTGCTAATTGAGTATCGAGGATGTTGCACACGAGTTGGAGGATCATCGCCCTCACCACCTTGTCCAGGGGCCAGCTTTGGACTGGGCGCCAGTGTTGAAATTTTGACCCTGAATCTTGTGAATCAGCTTTTTCCTTCTCAGCTCACACAAGTCCTCTGGACGATTCAGTTGCAGAAATTTCATCTTCCTATACCAAACGTTCGGTGCTCACATCCAACGATGGTAGCGATGCCGAAAGTAGGTGCATGTTAAGAAGTGCTCAAGCAAGGACATGACACACATTTGTACATACTGGGCGTGGAACGGACACATGATGCGGAGCTGGAGACCAATCTGAATCTGTGTAGTTGGCGGATGATCTCGAGGTACTTGGCAGCTATGATTAGATATTGGGACTGTCTCCCGCGTTAAGCCCTTAACTAATTACCCCGCGAGCGCTTATAGGAACAGGCTTGGGGCCAACCTATGCGACCGAGGGTCTTTCAGTTTCCTCTCGTTGCGCTCAAATCAGATCTCAAATCCACTCACACTCTACCATCGCAGTGGAGCGGCGGGACAGAACCGCTGTGGGGCCCCGGTCGGTTTAAGTTTTGCCAATTGTGCCCATCATTTCGTAGGGAGTCAAAGAGATGCTCGCGGGAACAAGCAAGGGTATATAGGGCAGGTCAGTGTGAAGCTGATGGTAGAGAGGGAAAGGGGAACTGGGTACAAGCTGCCTTATTTACGCTCAACGGCTATGGGGTCTCCAAGTTGGGGCAGCTGGCACGACGAAAAGGGGCGTAATAGCAGTTGTTCAAATGATGAAAATCTTCAGGACATGAGATGCATGAGGCTTAATCAGACTCGAGCCCAGACAGAAAGGATGGGAGGGGGGGGGGCTAGGGCGAAGCACTAAACTGGGCGATCAATCGGTAAGCGCGATAAATCGGTCACACCTGTGAGAGCCAGAACCACGGTTGTCGTTAACTGCCGAGAAGTAGCTACGCTACCAAGCTAAGGATGATTGCACTGTGCAGGGCGGGAACTGTCAGAGATAGCTTCTCGTAAGCTAATAACGCTAGTTCAACCTTCAATGCAATAAGGACAAGAGGAAGGAGAGGAACGAGGGCGCGAAGGAGTAAGCAATACGGAGTGGGCGAGACGCGGAACTCTATAGCCAGTTCCTTTGGGTTAGAGGGCGCCCAGCGGGAAGCCAGGGACCCAACGCCCGACTCAACTAAGCGGGCTTTCACAGCCACGGATTGAGTATGTGCCGAAGAGACACTGGGCGGAGGGAAGAAGGCCCAGCGAAAACCCGTCGACTCCAGCCCCGGAGCCAGAAGAGCTGGGGTCACTGGAGTGGAGTGTCATTCCAATCGGACTATAGGTCGACATGCGATCGCCTATACGCCACGTGGCCAAAGACTGAGTCCTACCAGCGCCTCTTTTTTCCCGGGTCGTTTACCCTCCCGAGGTGGCCAAAGGCAACTTTCTTGCCCACATTACAGTGCCAACTAACTGTGGGTACGAGTCACGACGAAACGCTTACCGTGATGCCGTGGTGAATCTGGAACCTACTTTCGTGGAGCTGAGATGCGACAAGAGAACATGGTCATTATTGGTCATCACACTCTTTCGTCCAGGTCTCTCGTCTATCAGACACCATGTGGCTGCGCTGCGTTTTGCCCACCCCCCTGGCACTCCCCGCATAAATGCGACAAGCCTATATCTACCGTCTCCTGCCCATCATGCTCTGCTCCTGCACCTGCCAAAACTCCCTTTACATTATACGCGTTAAATTAACCACATCTGGGCGCTAATCGCCCGTCCTTTTCTCTCTACCTGACCCGTTGGAAGAGTCCTCTCTGCTCAGGTAAAAGTCTACTTGCGTTGCTGTCGATATGACGCTCTATATTGACATCGTCTGTGCTATTGGAGGGCAAACGGCACCAGGATATACGCACCATGTAGTAATAGCAACCATTTTTGATTCACAAAACACCACACGGAGAGCCCTCCTCATTGAACGAGCCAGCACATTCGTTATTCATATCGCTTCCATTCAGCAAGAAGGAGCTGGAACTCGTCATGAGTCATTGTGTTGAGTCGAAATTGTTGCTGGAACTCTTGGTTTGCAATCGACGCCTTTGCACTCTCGTATGCGCCAGCGTAACCGTATCCATCGCTGATCATATAGCCCATTGGCAACAATGCGTTGCCTGCCATCGAGAAATTCGCCACTGTCGCAGTGTTGGATGCGAGTAGCAACTGGAAGTTGCCCATCTCTTGCTGGTGAAGAAGGAATTGTAGCTGTGGCAGGATCCGTGCAGCTACGGCACGCCGTTCGCGAGCAATGGTCAGAAAGCCATCCAGACCGCTTGAGCCCGCTCGACATGCATCTGCCCAGGATCTGCGCATCCGCGCCGAATAAAGCTCACATATAGGCACCTCAATGTTGGAATTCGCCTCGTCGATGGCCACAATCTCGCCCTTCACTGGCAATTTGTCTTCAAGGGCCGAACCACGTACCGCCTCCTCATAGCAGCTTTCACAAATCGTACAGCATTCCGGGAATCCATACCACACACGACGGTGCACGGAGGCGCTCTTTATGCGAATCGGCGGGACAAGAAGGGATGCGTTCCATGCGTCCCACAAAACTCCTAAAGATCCCCAGATCGCTGAAATTCAGCGCCTTCAGTAATCGTTGGTAATACACCCCCTGTTTGGGGTTTTGACGGCTCAAGTCGCAGACGATGGTCGCCTGGGGATTATAGCCCGGTGTGTTTGCCGGTGTGGCCCGTACGAAGAGGTGATCCGCCTTGCCGGGAACGATGATGGAGTGAAAACAGCCGGTGCAGATGTCAAAATTTTCCCTTTCGCCATTAGGACCGGCGGGGAAAGTATACCACGTGGTTGACTGTCGCATCAGGGATGTTGCGTAGCAATCAGGTGAACAAGATATGGCCTGAGCAATTCGGCGCCACATCTGAAGGTCCTTCAGCAGCCACGCACAGAACAGCCAGGCAAAAACGGCTCCGTGCGAGGTGAAGTAGCAACTGCGTGGGTTGACGCTGCTAGCCTCGCGCGCGCTCATTGGCTGGAATTCAGCAGAGAAGTCGGACATTGCAACATAGTCAAGGTAACACGTTCTGCAGATCGCGAGCCGTGATCCTGGATGCCCGGTAGGCTGGTACCAGACCATATTGGTTTTGGTTGGATCGATGGGCACGCCCTGGCAGGGGTGCAGCGCCATGCGCTCCGACACCCCTGAAACAAACTGGCTTGCAGACACGGAGCAGGTCTCGGCGGCCTTTTCGAGAAGGCCGGCAATGTATCCCAAGGCACCGTTGCAGGAGAAGGGAACATTTGGGGGCTGGTGCAGTGGCTTCAGTTCATCTTCTATTCCAGATCCCACAACGCTCTGCTCGTAGCAAGCAGCGCAAATCGCAAGCGTGCTAATAGCATGGGCTTTGCCTGTGTACCACTTGAATCCTTCCTTGTCCCACACCTGCACCGCCCTTGCAGTTCTTGATCGTCACGCGCTTGGTCATGTAGGTCCGGAGCGGCTGCAGATTTCCCGTGCTGATAGCGAGCGGCCACAGCTTCTTGGCCACGCGAGGGCAGTTGAAGTAGCAAATCCAGCCTTGTGTCGGTTGGTCACTTTTGACGAACTCACTGGCAAAAGGGGAGGCGTGTACATATTTACGTGACAAAATGTGCACACCCGAAACTCTTTCACTGCACGGTGGTAGTAGAAATAGCTGTCGTACGTGTTGTCGCTCTGCCCTGGACACATTCGAACGATCTCGTTGGCAGGCCCATCCTTCCGGACAGGTTCAAAAATAGGGAGCCGGATTGAAGCGTGCGGAGTGCGGACAGACGGGTGCAGGGTCTGCTGGCATGGAATGTTTGAAGCGTATCCTTCCCATATTGGGCTAGTCGGGAAGACGACAGCGCATTTTGATCTTGCGCAGCATTTGATGCATTGCTGGCCAGCTGGATAGCTGCCACTCTGTTGGCCAAGGTGTTCCCTACGGGATCCGACAAAGTCGCTGCCGTCAGAATAGGGACTGGTGGCTGCGATTGCGATGCACGCGATGACTCTTGGACACGTTGATGACTAGGACCCGGGGTCGGACGCGGCGGCACAGGCGGTGGAGCACCCTGATGCCGTGGAGGAAGAGGCGGCGGTGGGCGATGGTCGCTTTGCTGCTGCTGTGCGTACCGAGCAGGTTGCGGCGGCGGCAGGGGGACCGGAGGCGGCGGGGGTCCTTGGGGATAGCGGTTTTTCGGCGGAGGCAGGGGCACTGGAGGTGGAGGGGGTCCTTGCGGATAGCAGTTTTTCAGCGGCGGAGGGTGGTAAGGATAGTGGGTTGGCGGCGGAGGAGGAGCAGGAGGACAGAAGCTTGGCGGTAGCACTGGTTGGTGAGGATAGTGGTTCGGCGGCGGTGGGTTATGAGGTGGCGAATAGTAGTTTAGCGGGGATGGGTTAGGAGGAGGGGGCCGCTGGGACGTGAGGGGGATAGGGTACGGCGGCACCTGCGGGGGTGGCTATTCGACGCCATTGTTGATGGGTTTGGGGATGAGGAAAGAGGGAGAGATGGACGCCGTAAAGATGGGTCTAGGCCGCGCTCTGGCTTGTGGATGCGATCGTGGGGGGTGCGGGGCAGGTCCTATGAGAACTCAATGCTAGTGGAGACCAACCTCTGCCAGTGCATCGTTAACTGCCATGGTTCCTACTTGCGCTTGATCCAGGCCTGAGCCTCAGGCCTCAGGGGAATGGCTGCGGAGAAGCAATCAGCAGAGTGTCTATCACATGCGGCCGCTTATCGCAACGGTGGCACAGCCTGCGTTGTGGACATCGTGGGTTAGTACGAGTTAATAGTGCGTCCCGTACGCTACTGAGTATGTTCACGGACGTTCGGTACGTTCAGCGTGCAACGTCCACGTTGGAGAGAGTCACCCCAAGCAGTTCAGCAAAAAACGCCAAGACTGCGCATGGGATGGGCGGCCTCAGGCTAATGCCCCCGGCTCCGCCCTGGTCTGCCCAACCAAGAGCAGCGGTGACGCGTGATTGGCTGTCGGAGGTGCGTGGTGCAGGCGGCACGAGAGCACTGCGGAGGCCCGATTTTGCGTGTTGTTCCCTTACTGTCACGGGCAAGACGGGGGCTGGCAAGCCCGACGGAGCCTACGCGTGCCCTTCGCCCTCCTAACCCCGTCCCCAGGTTGGTCTTTGGGTCAGATTCGATCTGATCCGATCTCAGCTGAGCGCTGAAGCTGAGCTTGAAGCCCATCCGCTCCACCCAACAATGGAGCACGCTCCCAAATGAACCTCGGTCCGACCGTGGCTGACTTTTTGGCAAGCTCGCCAGTGCAACGACCAGTTCTACGTATCCGCACGACAATAGTCGCCTCTTGTCCAAGTGAATTGGGGGCCACCGTGTGGCCATCCAGTTTCCTTGTCTGTTAGCAATGGTTCGTGGTTTTCCCCACGGTCCATTGGCATCTCCCCTACTCTCCTCATCAATTAGATCAAGCCAGTACAGGCAATTCCTCTTAGTTTCTCCTCCGTTTCCTGGCCTCGTCCACAAGCTCCCGTCTTCAGCTATCCGTCTCGCGGACAACCCAGTTCGCGTGTGCCTCCCACGTGGCATGTCGAAGCCCAGCTCAGCTCAGCTGCGTGTGATCCCGCGTCCAGCCACGCCACCCCCAGTCCCAGTCCAGACCCAGCTTTGGCTGTCATTGTCCCTCGCTGCCACCCCCCGCAGTCCCTGAGCCCGAAGGCTTCAGACACGCTACTGCCGCCCAAGCCTGTTCTACACTACGGAGCTTTGGCACACTTGCAGCCGCGTCTGCTATACGCCGAGAGGCTTCTCCTTGTCTCTAGCCCCGCCCGGGCCCACCAATCAGACCCCAAGCACGTAACTACCGTGAGTCGACCGTAGGAACTTCAAGGGATTGTACCCCTTGACCTCCCACCGGGCGGGCCGCCGGCCCCTGGGCGACTCCAGCCCGTGACACTTACAGATGATTTCGATGAATGTTTTCGATGATTGCCCCCCCCCGTCCACAGCCTTACAGACACGGTGGTACGCGTACAATCTAATCGTGTGGTTACGCTCTCTCCTGTTGCACGTTCGATCCAGGAGCCTTTGGTTTTGCTTGGACCTCCTTCCACGGTTCGAGGGGCACAGTCAGAGACCAGCCCCCCCGCTCGCCCTCCCGCGCAATGACATCCGTGCCTCCCAATGCAGCCCACACAGGGATGGAATCGGGCTGCGCTGTCAAGATGGTGGGTTCAAATGCGCACGTACGGATCATGCCATTTTTCGGCTCTGTTCCTTCGCGGTCAGCATCCAACGCAATTCGGGTCCGAACGATATGGTGTTGGTCAGTGTGCGTGTGTGTATGTGTATGTATGTGTCAACGGACGTGAAGGTGAGAGCATCTTTGGTCTGGTAAGAAGGCTAAGAATCTGCCGGTTTTCTCCGCGCCGAGCTCGGATAGAAGGCGTGCAAAGCCTACTGATGGAAAGGTAATGAATACGCAAGTGGCATACCACTGATGCAGACGCGACGCGACGCGACGACAGTCTTAGCTACTGACCGCACCCACTGTTTCGTCTCTTCCACAAAACTCAGGGTGCAGGTCGCAGCCTGGCTCTGCGAGCTACTCGGTACGACGGGGGGGCTGTGACGCAGGATATTAGCGGTCGTTGACCGATCGTGATCCCCTCTCGCTTGCATATCTTACTTTCGTGTGAAAATCATCGCACCGAGGACGAGGCAACTTGATTCCTGTGTCTGTTGAGCGTACTATGCACTACACTGAAACAAGGCAAGTCGGTCTAGTACGGTCTAGTCTGCCAGCCTCGAGATGTTCTGGGGAACAAGGTTCCCAGTGGGAGATTCCTCTGGCCTGCACCAATATCATTTTTCACCGCTCGGTTGCACCATATCCGCACTCCTGATGTGTCCTCCTGTCCCTTCGCTTCCTTACGATGTAGATCAGGTACCGGACAATAGTAGTTCTGTTGACGGACTTTGGCTTTAAATTCTTCTGTGAGGGAACTAGATCAGGCCATGCGCCGTCAACAGGCGAATGGGCGGTACATTGGCAAGATAGCCACGCAGGAACAGTAGAAGGGGCAGAAGGGAGAGCAATGCAAGTATAAAATGAGTTCGAAGAGAGGGAGGCTAGTGAGGAAGTTCGTATCCAGCCCGAAAGAGCCAAGACAGCAACATCTAGGCCAGACCGACGTAGGGGTTAGGTTCGTGAGCCGGGCCGGTAGAATGGGTCGGAGGAGGCAATGATTCGCCCGCAGTCGGGGCCGGTGCAGCTTGGCCACTGACATTGGACGCAGGGTAGGGGTACATGTCGTACCCTGGGACTCGACATGGTCCTTGAAGGATCCGCGTAGGCTTGCCCCGGCTGGTCAAACATGGAGCTGTAGTACTCCTCTGGGTGCGTGGTGGGATACTCGCCCACAGAGGCCGTACGGAATAGAATGATCGTAGTACTGGGTACCTGCCGCATACGTTTGTCCGCCGTCAGGGGGTGTGCGTACGGGTTGGCATCAAAGTCGTCATCAAAGTCCTTAGGCTGGCAGGGGATCGTCCAGGACCACATCGGTATCCGAAGGAAAGCGTTCTTTCTTTGCATAATGAGCCAATCTACCTGTTCTTGCCTCCTCTTGCGCCGCCGGAGCGGAATGATAATGGCAAAAGCGAGAAGGCAGTGCAGCGGCCCCTCCGCGACACCAAATGATAGCGCCTAAGCAGATGATCAGTGTCCTGCCCGCAGGAAGAAAATAAACGATGAAGAAATACGTACCCCAGTTCGTCCCACCACTGTGGCTAGAGGCGCCGGAGAAATGGTGGGAGAGGAAGAGGAAGAGAAGAAGACGAAGAGAGGCCTGTGGTACCAGCGGAAGTGGCTGAAGTAGAGTGGCTGGCAGAGGTTTTGTCTGAGCTCTTCGATGCAGGAGAGAGATGAGGGCGAGGTGGAAGGCGAAGTCGATGGGGAAGGTGAGGTAGATGCGAGGCAGACGGCGAGGTAGATGCGACGTGGACGGCGACGTGGAAGGTGAGTAGACGGTGATGGAAGGTGATGTAGACGGGGACGTGGAGGGACTGTCAGGGCGAAGTGACGGGGACTTGCTGGGTTCGGTAGTTCGGGAGTAGTCGTCGGAGGGGTGGAGGTTGGTTCCTGGGTCGAGGGAGTAGCGGAAGTGGCTGGTCGCTGGGTTTGTCGGTGGATTCGGGGCCGGGTTGAGTGCTAGGGGCGTTGTTCGAGGGCGCGGCGCGGACGAGGCATCGGCCCGCGCTGGACAGTGGCGGGGGACGAATGAGGAGGCACTGAGCGGGACCCATTGTGCTTGCGGCATGGCTGGATGCAGTGAGTGACGGCGGTGATGGTGGTGGGGGAAGGGGCGGTGGTGGCAAGCCAACCAAGCCCAGGAGCCGTCGGATGCCCCGCCGCGCCCGGCTGCAGCAGCTGGGGGCGCGGGGGCAGTGTGAACTGCGCGAGCGCAGGACGTCGCACTGTGGCGCAGCGGACCAAAATGTTAGCGCTTCGCTGTCATGCATCTCACCTGTCGTTGCCTGCCGTCGCCTGCTGTCGCCTGTCGCCTGTCGCCTGCCCCCTGCCCTGCCGCCCAACTCCGTGCGTCCCGCCCGCACAGCGCCTGTGTGCTTTGCCCAGGTCGGAGTCTCGGTCGGTGCAACATCCTCGTCCGCCCCTGCAGCCACAATGCACTACTCAGATCACCTGATCTCATTCGCTACTTGGTTTGCGCCTCAGGAATGGAAGCCTCACTAGTCACTAGTCAAGTCACTAGTCACTGGCCTCACTGGCTGCACTGGCAACTAACTACTCGAGTCCAGCCCATCCCACCAGCATCCAGGCGCATATTGCATAGACCACTCCGCACGCCACTCTCGTTCATACAGGCAGAGGGGAGGCGGGATACATCCGGAGCATAACAGGGGCAGCGCGCACCCAGCGGGTGCACAGAGCGTGTGTGTGCACCAAGCACATTTTGCGAGCCATCGACTCGGGGGGAACGGCGAGGGAAGGAAAAAGGATGGAAGAGGGGAGGAGGGGGAGCGGAGAGGAGAGGAGCGGAGAAGGCAAAGAGAGCCAACTGGAAATCGGTTTCCAGGGCTGGCTTACACCTTGAACCCGCGCGACTTGCGGCGGCCACGGGCCATCTCGCGCTTGCGCGACTTGCCGTTGCCACGCACATAAGGCTTGGCGTTAGAGTGAGGGCCCATGCCAAAGTGCTTGACGGCCTCGCGCGCGTTCTTAGGGCCGCGGATCAGCACCACGTTCTTGCCCGTGGGGGCGCGCAGGGCGAGCTGGTCAAAGGTGAGGGCTTCGCCGCCGAAGCCAGGATGCGGGCACGGGCAGTCTTGGTGAAACGCAGGGCGGCCACCGAGACCCGGGGGACCTCGAGCAGACGGTTGTCGTCAGTGATGGTGCCCACCACGGCGACCGTCTTGGCGTCCGCGCCGGTGGTGCCAGCATTGCGCGTCAGTAAATCAGACGCGAGAGCGACACAGGCGGCGGGGTTGACCTTGCTCATACAGGCGCTTGAGGATAGCCTTGTTGAACTTGCTCCCGAGCGGGGCGGGGGGTACGGTAGAGCTTAACCAAGAGGAGCAGGTAGGGGTCCTCCGACTTGGGAGCCGTGCGGTTGCCCTTCTTGACGTGCTTCTTGGCAATGTCCACACCCTGCACAACAATCCCAGTCAGTCGCGTTGTCCCTAGTCTCTTCTCTCTGGCGGCAGCCGGTGCTGTCGAAGGGGCACATGGGTGTACATCCATGTCGGTGCCCGTCATCTAGCACGCCCACCACCTGAGGCACAACAGCATAGCGGTGCTACTCACCATCTTGACGGTTGTTGGCGTACGTCGAAAGCAAACAGCTCTGGCCGCTGGGGGTTGGGGGGAAGCTGGGAGCGCAATCAGAGGATGGGTGGGACGCAAAGTAGGGTTGATGCTGCGGCCCAGTAGCTACAGCCCAGTGTTCAACGCTCCCGCATTTTGCTTTTCTTATGCCATGGCGAAAATAGGGTTATTGGTTGGCCACTACTAGGTGTTTGCACCGATGAGGACGGAGGGAACGCTGATGCGTGATGCATGTCACATGTCACATGATGTGTGTCACGTCACTAGGGCATTCAATATGACAGCCTGTCGATGGTCGATTATCGAGTGCCATTCCATGGGACTGAAGAAAATATTCACGCACCTGGGCAGCCCAGTGTGGCTGGGGGTTGGGTCGGTTAGCGCTTATCAACGTACGAAACGGCAGCGGTCGTCATCAAAAGTGCCAGCCCATAGAAGGTCTGCTTGGTGATCCTTCCCGCTCACCATCCTCGCTCGACGAGAGCAGGCCGCATGCAACGAACGCCGAGGGTATTCTAGCCCCACATCGCACCCACACCACAACCACAACCACAACCACCACACACAACCACAACCACAACCACCAGCTCGACGTGCAGATATAATATGACACGTGGCAACGAGGCTCGATATTCCCTCTTCTGCAATCGACCACGAGAAAAGTCCGTCTGCCCCCTTATCCCAGCTCCACTGCGCCCCGGTCCGGTCCCCGCCCTGCCTCACTTCTTCGCGCCCGCAATGGCCAGTAGGGCTCGGGTCCAAATCTCGAGGTACTCGCGCGCCCAGAACAAGAGTGCCTGGGGATGACAGCCTTGGTGATTTGGGCCTGCATGCCCTGGTACCAACCGCGCAGCCCGTTGTCTTGGCAATGTACAGCAGCATGCGCAAGCCGATGTGAACTGGTGTTACTGCTTGCAATCGGATCTTGGCGAGGATGTAGGGAAGGTGATGATGGTGGCAAGGGACTTGGACAGGGCCCCGACCAAAAACGACTGGCCCGGTGTCATTCTCGAATCACCCGAGGCGGCCATGACCACATTCTTGATCCGGGCAAACACGCCATATGTGATTGCTGGGTTGGCGCACAAGACCAACGACGGCTTGAGGCCGCGCCAGAAGCCCGATGCCATCTTCGTGGTAAATGTCGCGCGTGACACTGCGATGGACTCTTCGTCATGCAGCAGTTCGAGCCACAGTTTCTTGAGGCGCAACGTGGCCGCCCGAGGGGGAGGAAGAGGCAGGTTCATGGTGCCAGCGGGAATCCGAGGAGAGTTGGGCGAAGGTTTGGCACCCAGTTGTTGCCGCGCGTTGCAATCACCCTACGGGGATAGTGAAGAGTTGGGAATGGCAGCGGCCAGGGCGCCCAGGATCAGCTCCATGGCGGTGGAGAGGACGGGGCGCTTGGTTTCCTCCGCGGGATGCGGAGAATGAGGCGGAAGTAGACGCGACGCACATTGGCGTAGGCGTAAAAGTAGGCAAACTCTGAGGAGGTGGTGGGGGGCATGTTAGCCAAGGCGGCGAGAAGGAAGGAGGATGAATGACGTGATATGCGGTGGGCAAGAGCAAGGTGGGAAAGGTAGGGGACATACGAGTGAGGAAGGCGTTGGCCATGTTGGCACCGAAGCCCTTGTACAGCGCTTTGACCCCTTCGCCGCGGGCGAGGAGAAAGACGCCCTTGAATAGACCTGGGTCGGTGCCTAGGGTGGAATCGTGGGTTGCTTCCCCATTTTCGGAGCGAGAGCCAGCCTGGAGGCGGGTCTTGACCGTGTCAAGGGGGTAGGTGGTGGCATTGGAAAAGACACCGCCGAGGGCGCCGGCCAGCGCATTCTCGAAGGGGGTCAGGGATCTTCGCTGGACATGGGTACGGCGAGGGCAGCGGCAGTGGTGGGGTGGGGGTGGGGGGCTGCGGTGGCCGGTCGGGAGGAACGAGATGGAGGGACGCAGGCAGCCACAGTGAGTTGCTGGGCGGCGAACTCAGCGGTCGCGAGTTTGACCAGAGACACTATGAAAGGGAGCAGGTGGGATCTGAATGTTCAATCCAGCTGCGGTGCCGTGCTTCCGCTTGCCGGAGGATGAAACCTGGGCACTCGGCTTCGCCCCGGCCCGGACTGCCGGTCCGCCGGTCCGCCGCTCAGCCGGTCCGCGTTGAATGAACGGTTGAAACGTTCAATCTTCAAGTCAAGTTCATCTTGAACCAACACAATCTGCCGACACTCGCAGATACTTCTGCCGTCCCAGCAGCAGACAGACGCCTGTACCCACCATTCGCCACCCCCCTACGATGGGACCGAGTCATGATGACGCGCATGACGTCAATGCGGCGCTCTGCTTTCCTGCCCTTTCCTACCCTTTCCCACCATTTCCCGTCCGTTCGCTCCGCAGCACGCCAGTGTCGCGTGCTTTCACGTGGGGCGCGCACGTGGGGAGCACGTGACCCCGCGAGGCCACGACGCATGGTGCATAGCGCGTGGTGGGTGATGATAGGGATCGGTGACTTGGCCCACTCCACCGGTTATCGATTATCGCTCGATTAGATCTGTTGGGGTGATGCATGTAAGAACTAATACTGACAACAGAGTGTGGGTGCGCCATCCAACGGATCTACAACCCGCCTATCAGGCCATCAGACCTCAAACCTCCCCATCCTCAATTCTGCCTCCACTCCACTTGCATCTCCACCACACGCTTCCCGTGCACGCCATGTCCTCGTGTAAACAATGTGTCAAGCATTCATGTAGAGTATGGGACGTGGGGGTTGATGTGGATGCCAAAAGTGGCGGAAAAGGGGGGGGCAGGGGTAAACGTATAGCTACTAGGATATGATCGGGACGAAGGGAGGCGGACGATGGAGAGATACGCAGGAAGATCAACGTATCCCCAACTCCAAAAAACAGGCAAAGCGAAGCCCCCTCCCGTGGGCAGAAGGGAAGAAGAATGTCTCCGTCAGGATCAGGACCATGCGTGAACAGGATCGGACACTGGCCATCCTCTTTCATGCCGAGACAGGTCTAGCCACAGCAAAATCGGGGTAGAGGCAGAGGCAGAGGCGAAGGCAGGAGCAGAGGTGCAGCGCGACGCAGAGCCATACACCCGTCCCGCTTCCCTCTCGCTTCTCTCAAGAACGCGATGACGCTGTATCCCGACAGGGTACAAGGTGCTACGGTCGTTCCCGGATAGGAGTCCAAGGGAGGTGCTTGTACCTGTCCCGAGAGCGGTGTGGAGGGAGGAGGAGGCTGTTGTTGGGATGCAGAGCGGGACAAGGAGGCGGGCAGGCTATTCTTCCCATTCCTCCGTGCAAACCGGAGCTGGACAGCCCCAGTGCGCTCGGATCTGGATGGCTAGCGGGGCCCAAGGCATGGCTGGATAAGGAATTGAACAACGATTCCCGCATTAGGCGCAAATCTTGTCCACGGCCACCGGCATGAACCTGCTTGAAGGAGGAAATGAGATCGTCCAGATCTGTGGACATGGCGAGGTACAAAACTGGTACGGCGATGAGGGGGAAAAGATGGCGGGGAAAAATACAGCGTCGCACGAGGCAGGTCAGAAGAGGGGAGAAAACGAGATTGCCGCGTGTGTTGTGGGTATGAGGCTGAGGATTGGTTATGCGGTCAGCAGTGTGACGTCGACCCGCAACCCGCCCACACGGGGAGAGAACGGGGGGGAGGGACGGGACATACCTTGGAAGAGGGGACACAACAGGCACAGTAGTTGGAAAGCCCAGTTGCGCGGTGGGAGGCACGGAGGATCCAACCGCGGCTGAAGAAGAGGATGCGCCCGATAGGTAATACTGATGGTTGGGGGAGCTGAACAGTGCACGGGTGTTGCACTGGTGTGGGCCAAAGCACGAAAGTGGTGGTGGCGGGAGGGTTGGAGGGTGGGAGGGGGAAGGAGAACAAGCCGATAGCAAGACCCAGGCGAGGGCGATGGATGATGTGGATGATGCCGAGGGAGGAAGCGACGAGGCGAGGGCGGGGTTACCGCATCCCACCGAAGTTGGTCCAGTTGGGAGTCGTGGGGCAGCGCAGCAGACTGGCCCCGTGCGGCGGGACAACTGCGGTTGAGACGGCGTGCGGGGTAAGAAACCACGCCCCGCACGGCGCCAGTACCAGAATGCCGCACGCCTGCACACATCACGCTTCGCTTGCCGCCTATCACGCGACGCTTTGCTGGCCATCGATCAGCCATGCGGCACCCTCACGCATCATTCGTCTATCGGGATCATCGATCATCGATCAATCTTCAGCGCTTCAGCGCTTCAGAGCTTCAAGTGACTAGGGGTCGAAGTGATCATCGATTCCTAGTTACTAGCTGTTCGAATCGTCCCATTCTCCCTCGATCTGAGCTCATTTTCTTCAAGCTTCAAGCGAAGCTTCGGCGCTCAGCAGCTTCAGCAGCTTCAGCTCGGGGATTTTGGATCTTATCGCAACCTCCGCAATCTCCAGTGCGCCCCTCGCCCAGCTGCCCATGCGCTCATGCTTCAAGTCACCCGCCACGAAGCTCAGGCGGAGCTCTCCAGCTCCACTTCAGATCCTCAGATCCAATATCAAATCGACGTCACTACTAACACGGTGTGAACATGACATGTGACATGTGACATGCAATAGATGCCGTGTTTGCTACTTGGTAGCTAGCCCTGCTAGCTGGTCCACATTGCGTTTGCTCGGGTGACATGGGGACATGACACGCGTCACTGTCACATATCAGCCATTTTCACACGTCTTTCTGGTTCCCCTCGACGCGCAAGCGGCATTGCATGACGCGCCCAAACAAGTGATCCCGACCCTGAGTACTCAGACTGAGTCGTTGCATCTACTGTCCCCAAAGGATTCAGGTGCTCAACTATCCGACCTGGAGCACGCACGATCGAGCACTTTTGTCGTACAGCATCAGCTACTTGTAGTTATCTGATCGATGATCGACCTATATTCTCTCAAAGAGACCGACGGATCGCTATCCTACCGGCACCGGAGTCAATGTTCAATCAATTGAGGGCAATCCCAGTGGCCTCTACCGTCGCGCGTCGATGGCCGCCCGCGTTAGACCAGCTCGGAAAAAGTCGAATTGGTACATGGTACAGGCACTGAGTACCGACGGTGAGCGCGTTGAGCTAAATACTTCGAATGAGAGTAAGGAATTAAGAGCGCGGAGATCTGAGATAATATCTGCCCGGCGAAATGGTTGCCAAGAACGTGATTCGTGGGGTACTCTGGGGTACCAGAGTCTGCGTCAGCGCGTCAGCGCTGAGCCGGTCGGTGTCAGTGTGTCTCAGAAGATGGTGTTCGTGACGCATGTTGCTAACATCCTTTGCACGAGAGGAAAACAAACAGCTCCTGGTCAGCTGGTCAGGCCAGTAGACTGTGACGTTGACGCGTGACGTGGAACGTTGAGATATGAGATCTTGGGAAGTTGACAGATCGATGATTAAGATGATCGATGATCGATGATTCCCATCGCTCATCGGCGTAACCTGCAGCGTGCTGGTATGACGCAATGATTCGTTAATGATGCGCGTGTGTAGGAAGAGTATATCGATGGGTGCGGTAATTGGTTGTGGCTCTGTCGGCTCAGAGTAAGGTTAAGGAGAGCCTCCGGCAACCCGGGTCTGCTCCAGTCAAGCTTCAAGCTTCAAGTAATCTGACTAGAAACTAGGGAAGGACTAGGGACTATAGGGACGAAACGTGAGATCTGAGACGGCAGGGACGGCGAGACATCGGGCGAAGTTCACCGCTGCTAGCACGTGGGTCGGTTTGTCATCTGGATCTGCGTTCTCTTTCCCCGTGGGGGCAGGCCATATGATGTCTGTTGCATGATGCATGATGCATGATGCCACCATAAAGTGGGTGGCCGGTGACCCGCGCGCCGAGTCAGTTTCGCTCCCGCGATCTGGGATCTTCTGGAACCTTTTGGGATCTTGCGGGGCCTGGCGAATCACTATTCAATCAGGATATCGCGTGGCCCGGCCAACTCTAGACGAATGCAGACCATCTCCCGATGGGCAGGCGAAGATCTTGCCACGGAGAACGGAGGATCATCAATCGGATCCACCAAGCTTCAAAAGCTAGAATGATTAAGCTCTTCCAAGTGGATCCAGATCTTGCCAACAAGAGCTAGCTTCACGCTTCAAGCTTCAAGTGAGGAAACGCCAAGAAGTATGCCGAGACCATATTGGCCAGCACACACCCACTCGTTTCTAGCCTGAGTCCCAAGAGCGGGAGAGAGGGTTGTCTGTGCCATTTACTTGGTGACGCAGAGGGTACAAGGCAGCACAGGAACCAAGAGGGGCTCCGTACGAACGTGTTCAGGGTCCCATGGCCCATGGACCCACGTCCCATGATGTGGTTACACGGCAGGAACGAGCGATCCACCTTCAACCTTCACTATTGCAACGAAGGGCTGGGCAAAGTATACAAGGGTGCAAAAATGCGCACGGGCAAAACCCCATTTAGGGGGGAGAACGCATAGAGCGTACGCTCCATCAAGTCCATCCAGTTCATCAAGCACCAAACGGTATGGAGCGCAGAGCGCAGAACGGCGACGAACAACAGGATGGAGAGGGCAACAAACCAGACGAGACCTCAAGACGAGTAGGGAGAACCTAAAGAGCAAGGAGATGACTGGCACAGCCACCAAATCCGATTGGTCGCAAGATCTCAATCTCGCACAAGCGAATGAGTCGGTGAAGCCAGTATGTTCCGCCCAAGCGACCACGTTAGCCGTCCCCATGGCCAGAGGCACCATACCAACAGACCAAAACGAAGGCCATGCTGCGCAAAAAAAGAAACCAAAGACGTACCCATGTCGATACTACCCAAGGAAGCAGTCCAAGCCATCTTCCCGCGGGTCGTAATACGAAGTGATAGCGACACGACCGGGGCTGGAGAGGGGCGGCACGCTTATGGGGCCCCGTCTCATTGCGTCGTCGACGTAAGAGAGAGGAGTGGCGGTGGCAGGCGGTAGGTCGTGCCCTTGGGGTGAGCACGCAGCGATGGGGGCTCGAGAGGGAAGAGAGGGGCACGTCATCGCCAAAGAGAAAGGATTCAAGCTCCTAGTCGGCATGGTCGATGCAGTGGTCGGTGTAGACCACGGGCCAAGTACGAAGAGGGACTGACGACAGGCACGTCCTGGGCTGGGGTTGCGCGTAGGAGACTGGGGGGGGGGGCAATCCGAGGGTGACGAGAGCAAAGGAGCGGCCGCGCCGCGCAGCTTCGCCCGTAAGCATGCCTCCGGGCGCCGTGGGTAGGAGGTGGAGGCGATGCGGGCCGGACGGTCTGCCCGATCAGGCCAATCAGGCTGACGGATGACTTGATCGGTGTCGATGACGACGGGTTACCACAGTTACGATTATCGATGACCGGATGACCCTCTCGTGCCCCACGGGGTTAGGGGCGATAGGGTTGTTGTCTTCTTGCCCCGCGCGCCCCAATCGCTGCGCCAGCCACTAGTGGGGCGCAGGCTCGCGCAGGGGCCAGGCTGAGGATGATCAATGGCGCACTGACCTGACCCATCACCAACTCCACCACCGACCAGCGTCTATCCAACGTACCTTCCTCCGCCATGTCGCTTCCTCTTGCTCCCTCGGGCCGACGCCGACTGGTAGGCGTGTCGACGAAGATGTACTTTGATCTGCCGACGACACTGAGTTACGCCGAGGCAGTCGCGACCAAAGTAGCTGCCACGCGTTCGGCGCATACGTACGCCACCGACATTTTCCTCATTCCGGACTTTGTCACGCTCTGTGCAGTGCAGCAGACGGTTGCGCCCCAGGGCATCTGGGTGGGGGGGCAGGATGCGTTTTCTGAGCCCAAGGGTGCGTACACGGGGGAAGTTTCTCCCCTCGTTCTTCGCCAGGCGGGTGCGCAGTTGGTCGAGCTGGGCCATGCCGAACGGCGTCGGTTGTTTGGCGAGACGGATGCGCAAGTGGTCCAAAAGGCCGTAGCGGCCTTGTCGGTGGGCTTGACGCCGCTTATCTGCGTAGGCGAGGTGGGACGGTACGACTTGTCGGTGGCGTCCCAAAAGCAGGCGGCGGTAGCCGAGGTGTGGCAACAAGTTGCTGGCGTGTTTACTGCCGAGGGTACGGCCGAGTCCCAGCCCGAAACCGCTACCAAGGAGGTAATCTTGGCCTATGAGCCCGTCTGGGCCATTGGTGCGTCTCAGCCGGCCTCGGCCGAGTACGTGGTAGAGATCACCCAAGCGCTGCGCGCGCTCGTCAAGCCCTATCTTTGCTCTGAGGGGGGCAAATTTGCGTCGATTCGCATTCTCTATGGCGGCTCGGCGGGGCCCGGCACGTTCCGTAAAATCGAAGACGGGGTGGATGGCCTCTTTTTGGGTCGCTTTGCCCATGATCCCGATCGATTTATACAGACTATTCTTGAGGTGGCCTCGTAACTCGCTTACCTTGAATCAAACCGAACCCGAACCAAATCGAATCGACTCGACTTGACTTCACTTCACAACTACTATACTAGTACCGTCATGTATCTTTCCTGTCACGAAACCAAGCGGCAAGCGCAGAATGCAGAGTGTAGGCACAGCACCGGATTAATACAACATCCACCCCACCTCGGACAGGCGCATCGTCCAGATCTTGGTAGCTTCGTCCCACCCTGCTAGCGCGTGGGTCTAGCGTACGTGGATCCGGTCGCTCTCCAGGTGGAGGTAGAGGCAGAGGCAGAGGAGGTGAAGACCGATCCGAGAACGATCGACGAACAGCAGGAGCGCCTGGCTGGGCTGTTCGTACGCCCATGCGAGCGGCCAGAGGACCTTCATCGCGCTTCGGCCGTTGGCTCGGTGGGGCTTCCTCTTCTTCGTGCTCGACCTTGGCTCGTGCCACCGCTGAGCTCAACACACGGGCCGGTTGGGATCCAGTACGTACTGGTTCAGCAAGCGAGCCTGGTCCAGTACAGGCTCTGTTTGGGCCTGGTACCAGGCCCGATGTTTATTGGCGAAGTGTTTTCGGACAAAGACGGGGGCGGAAAAGGGCTTGCCACACACTTTAGATTCCCCTGTACTCGGATCGGTGAGGGGGACCATACAACGGTGCCGCTCAGGGGTTACCTCATAGATAAAGGGGGCAAGGAGAGTTTCCACCTCCTTTTCGAGCGGCTTGCCACCTAGCTCAGCCAGGTCCACCTGGTCCGGATGAAGTATCTGGGCCAGCTTAGCATCAAGCAATTTGAGCGCTCGATTCGCCGACTCGGTCGCCGTCACATCGTCGGGGAGGTAACGCCGTGCCACCACCGGTACTGCTCGTACCAGTTCTTCCTCAAAGTCGCGCATCAGGCCCGAGTAATAGTCCACGTGCCAAATTTCCCGCAGCGCATCAATGTGCAGGTCGAGTGCCCGCTTCAAAGCCAATTCCAACGTGTTTTGACGGGAAGTCAACTCGGTTGATTCACCCACTTGACCGGTGGGGTTGGGGAGTGGCGACGCTCGGAGAGAGGAGGCAGGGGAGGCCGTGGTTGTGGCCGTGGCCGTGGTCCCAAACGCGCTGACAACCTGGTCAAACGGAATGGCAAATTGATCCTGTACTCGTGCGGCAATCGCGTCGGTGACACAAGTCGCAAGCCACGTTTGGGCTTCCGCTACCAGATCCCTGGCCGCAGCCTCGTCCTCAGCCTTGCCAGCCTCCGAATTGTCCCCTGAAGCTTGTCGACGAGCCTGCTTTGTGGACAGACAACGTCCACAACGAAAATCTCATTGTGGTCTTCTTGCTCCAACTTGGCTACCAGTTTCTGCGCTTGGATCAGGTCGTGCCACAACCGCGGGCCAGCATGATGAGGCATGGTGCGAACACGGACTCGGGCCGTGGCGTTTCGGTCTGGACGACGAGCTTGGAGAGGCTGACCACCCAAGGAGTGTGGGACAATTGGGTTGCGATTGAGTCGACCTCGGTGCCAGGTTCAAAGACAGCAAATCCATTGCGGGACCAACGTTTGGTCTCCCTTGGCTCGCCCATAGCAAGGTAGCGGAACTGGTCCCCGGCTATGCGGACCAAGATCGCCTCCAACTCAGCACGGTCGGCATCAGCATGTATGTTGGTAAGAAGAAGTTGGGGCATTGAGTCTTCTACCTTCTCGTTGCCATGGAGGACCCTAGACAGGCCCAGACGCGTTGTAGCAGCCCATAGGGAGGGTGCGGAACCACGGCGGCGGTCGGATTTGTCCTCCTCCTCCATAGTCTCCACCTCCTCTTCCTCCTTCTGCCTCTCCTCCCTGTTCAAGAGCTGGACGTCCCACGTAAGCGCATCCAGCTTGCCCTGAGCCAACTCGGACAGCCAGTGCGGCTTACGTCCTTGTCGGCCTTGAAACTTGTGCATCTTACGGCGCAGGGTAAACTCGGGGGAGAGTGAGTAACGTTCTTGGAACCAAGCGTGGTTCCGGTGGGCTTGGAAGAACGTCCCCAACTGGCGCTTGAGCACAATGGCGCGGTAGTCCTGGTATTCATTCCAGGGTTGGTCCCCAGATGCGCTCTGTGAGGCTCCTGGGCGCGTTCGCAACCAGTGCGCAAACGCTTTAAAGGGCATCAGTGTCTCTTCCTTGTACGGGTCGGCCATGACCTGCGGTTCGGGCTGGTCTGAGGAACTGGACGCCGGAGGCCCCGGTGCAGAAGGAAGGAGGCGAGGCGCGCATCTGCGTTAGGATGGGGAGGAGGGGGATGGGGATGGGGATGGGGATGAGCGGGTGCAGTATTCCTGGACTGGTCGGGCGGGGGATGGAGGGCTGAGGGGGCTGCGGAGGCAGAAGTGGAAGCAGAGGCGGAACCGATGCTTGTCCTGGCCGGAGGAAGGGGAGGGGGAGGGGAGGAGATGGCCTGGAGGCGCCGAGCGGGGGTGGGACCAGGTGGGTAATCCCAATAGTCGTGGTGGCGCTGACGATCATACGCGTCCCAGGCGCCGCGTCGGCGCTGGTGCTCATAGTACGCGTCCCATTCGTCGCGGTACCAGCGATCGCGCACAGGGGGAGGCGCGCGGCGGTTGCGGTCGTGGTCGTATCGTACTCGTACTCGTATTCGTACCAGCCCTGGTTGGGGTAGCCGTGGCGGCCGGGACCAGCGGCGGGGTGGACGTGAGGTGGCGGGGGCGGGTAGTAGCCATAGTCGTACTCGTACCCACGCGGGCGCTTAGAGCCAGCACGGAAGGGGGCGGGCGGGGGGGGTAGGCGGCTCGCCCCGGCGTCCAGGATGCCCACGCGACATGGGCGGTGGGAGGGAAGAGGGGATGGAGGATGGGAAGGAGGATGGCGGTGGTGGCGGTGTTCGCGTGTTCGCGTGTTGGCGGTGATCGCGTCGGCCATTGCCTGGGGTCGGTGAAGATGCAAGGGGTGGATTATGTCAGCTTCCCCGCACACAAAACCGTGCTGTCAGGTCGGCGTAGCCAGCCCGACGACGGAAGTAGTTGGGACAGAGTCGCACGCTTGATGCCTGCGTATAGTAGTGGCCAACACCTGGATGTAGATTGCCACGTAGCGGACGCGAAAGACTAGTGCTCATCATTAAACTGTGCGTTCAATCCAAGGGCGTTGACGTTGAAGCTTCAAGCTGCTGAGGGCTGAGGGCTGAGGGTTAGGCCCCCACACTTTCCGCCTCCGATGCATCATGAAATTGGAAGTGCTCTTGACATTTCGAGTGGGGCCCACGTCTTCAGTTTCGCAAAGGATACGGGCAACCGTTCTTGAAGCTTGAAGCTCAAAGTTACATGACGTGTGACTCTGATTACAATCCTCCAGCGCACCACCCTGCCCCTGCCTTGTCTTCTTAAAAGTTCCAGACCTGCCAGGAAACAAAAAGTATTAGACCAAATGTCTCCGCCCCACAGACACTTTGGTACCGCCACCACACCCATAGGCATGTTTGTCTCTACCTGCATCGCATTCCCACAAAAGAGGAAAAAGGAAACGAGTTTTACAGTACAGTGTGGTGTCTCGTTTTCGTGTTTCGAACCTATAGCTTAGCCTTGGCCGGGCCCTCGGTCAACTGGTCGACGTGCGCAGTAAACTTGTCCTGCCTAACACCAAGGGTAGAGTCCGTCAACAACAAGCTCAATCAAGAAAGGGGGGAGTGGGGGCGTACTCGATGTTCATCTGTTCCAGTGCCTCAACGTAATTGATGGCCTTGTTGACCCCAAACGCATTTTTGGCCGCCAAGGTGCGTACCTTGGTAGCCAATCGGAGTGCGGCATCGAGCACACGCTGTGGCTGAAGCGCATCCACTTCCTTAGCCTTGTCCTCTGGGATCGGGGGGTGATCGGCCGACGGAACAATCAGGTCGACCATGCCCTTGTCAAAGGCTTCGCGACCACTGAAGCGGTGTCCCTCGAGGAAGAGCGCACGACGGACCTGCGCATCCGACACTTTCGCCTTGACCACGGCCGACATTCCCGCCGGGATGGGCGCGCCAAAGAAGATTTCGTTCATGCACAAGTAGCCCTTGCGACCGTTCATAACGCGGTAGTCGTGTGCCAAGGCCAAGGACACGGCACCAGCAAAGGCGTGGCCGCCAATGGCAGCGACCGTCGGGATGGGGAAGGTGAGCAAGCGACGAAAGACGGTGGTGAACGGATGGTCAAAGAAGCCTGGGGTGGACATGGCCTGGGCGAGGTCGAGGCCGTTGGAGAAGAATTTGCTGCCTGGCTCGATTTGGCCCGTGGTGATGAGCGCTGCGCCCTTGGCGACCGCCTCCTCGTCGGAAGAGAGAGCCTCCCACTGTGCCTCGACGTGGTCCAGCGCCTCGAGGTAGGCACGGAGCAGGAAGGGGTCAGGCGATTGTCGGGTGTCTCGGCGCCGGTAAAGCGAGGACCCAGAGACCCTTGTCGGCCTGGGCGAGGGCGAGGACAGAGGGGGCGTCGCTGCTTGTGCTGGGGGCGGGGTGGCGCCGGGGAAGTAGATGGGGGCGTCGAGGGCGGTGTAGGAGGCCATGGTGGTGGTGGGGGGGGGTGGGGGGGGGGGGGGGGCGGCGGGGGAGGAGATGGTTCGGGCCGAGGCGTGAAAGTCGAGAAATCGGTAAACGAGCAGCCGGCATCGGCTGGATGGGCAGCCGGTGGGAGGGGGCTGCCCCATGCAACTTTCAAATGTCCGTGCGCCCCGCCGTTGGAAGTTTCAACCTGAAGCTTTCGGGGCCGGTGCTTATGCTTGGCTCGGGCGGAACGCACGCGGGCGGCAGGAAGAAGTGGTTCCGCCCGGCTTAAATGAGACGACGGCCTCGGCTGCACCTGGTGGAGCTGCCACCAGCGCAGCCCCAATGGCCTCGGCGCGTCTTCTTCTGCGGCGGCGGCCCAGCGCCGCGCTCCTTCTCAGCCTCCCCACGCCCGTCCCTTCGTCCACACCCCTGCCGCCCCGCCTCCCCGTCCCCGCGCGCGCACTGCACACCACACCCGCCGCCTGCGCCGCCCCAAGGGTAGGCCGCACCGGCCGAGGACTCAAGAAACCGGTCGAGTATGCCCCGCCCACGGCCCACGTGCCTCCCTTTATCAGTGTCCAGAACTTGGCCAGTAAACTCAACCTGCGCATCCGTACGTTTTCCTTCTGTACCTCGCTTGTATCTTAGCAAGTCCAACCGTTAACCCCCATCGATCAACAGACGTGCTCCAAAATGCCATCCTCCGAGCCGGCTTGACCGACAACCGACCCGACGCAATGCTCACCTTTGCTGATGCGGAAATGGCGTTGCTGGATTTGGGATGCGAGGCGATCGCGTCGCAAGCTGGGTTTGATTTGCACCCGCGACCGCCGCCGGCGGACAAATCCCGTGTACCCCTCCGACCTCCGATTGTGACCGTGATGGGCCATGTGGACCATGGCAAGACAACGCTCTTGGACCGGCTGCGTAACGCTTCTGTAGCAGCCGGCGAGGCTGGTGGGATTACGCAGCACATTGGTGCCTTTTCCGTGCCGGTGGGGTTGCGATTGCAAGCCAAGGATGGCAAGAACAAGAACAATAAGAAGGACAAGAAGGACAAGAAGGGTGCTGTTTCCCCTACCGTTGCTAAGGGGACAGGAGAAATCACCACAGTCACTTTCTTGATACGCCGGGCCATGCCGCGTTTTCCGAGATGCGTTCACGCGGGGCCAAGACGACCGACATTATTGTGTTGGTTGTCGCGGCGGACGATGGGTGGGGTGATGCCACAGACCAAGGAGGTGATTGATACTTGGACACGCATCAACCAGGATGCGCGCACAGAAGAAGGGGGGAAGAAAATTCGGTCCAAATGGTCGTCGCACTCAACAAGATTGACAAACCCGGCAACGACCCGGAGACGATCAAAACCAATTGTTGGCAGCTGGAGTGCCGCTGGAAGAGGCCGGAGGGGATGTCCCCTGGTTGCGGTCAGCGGCAAGACCGGACAAGGCTCGACGAACTCGAAGAAACGTTGGCGGCGATGGCGAACTTGCGGACCTCCGGGCCGAAAGGATGGTTTGCCCGAAGGCGTGGTGGTCGAGTCGCGTTTGGAAAAGGGCAGGGGCAATGTGCGACGATGCTGGTCAAACGGGGGCAACTGAAACCAGGTTCGTTTTTGTTGGCTGGCACGTCCTGGTGCAAGGTCAAGGCCATGTTTGATTCGAATGGCAAACGGTCAAAACAGCTGGCCCGGCGGACCCTGTGGTCGTATCGGGGTGGAAAGATTTGCCACAGGCAGGCGACATGGTATTGTCGGCCAAGTCGGAGGCGGATGTGAAACGGGCTGCCGAGGATCGCAAGACCCGCGAAGCGAGAAGCCATGATTAACGATGTGATGGAGATCAACGAGATGCGCCGCAAAAAGTCCGAAGTGGACAGTCGCAAGGACCGGATGGAGTACTTGAAACGTGCTGCTGCCCGTGCTGCGCGGTTAGGTCTCGAATTTGACCTGAGCAGTGGCCAAGCCATTCCCAACCCTTCGGCTGTTCCTCCCCCGCCAGCGCAGTTGCAACGTGTCATTGGCGAGGCGATCGCCAAGGTCGAGCAAGAAGCGCCAAGGCCCAGAGGAAATACCACCCCTACAGAATCCGGTCGCAAGATCCTCAACATTCTCATCCGGGCGATGTGTCAGGCTCGGTAGAGGCGGTACAGGCGACGCTGGAAGGGATTGGGAACGAAGAGGTGGGGGTGCATGATTGATGCAGCGGTGGGCGCGCCGAGCGAGGCGGATGTCTCGCTCGCGAGCACGGCCAATGCTCAAATTGTCTGCTTCAACGTGGCCGTTCCTGGTGCCGTGCGGAGGTTGGCTGAGCGAAAAGTTCCCAAGGTGGAAGTGATGGAAGACAAGGTAATTTACCGCTTGATTGAGCGGGTAGGAGATGAAGTGTCGAACTGCTGCCACCACGGATCGAGACCAAGGTGTTAGGGGAAGCCGAAGTACTTACCCTATTTGAGATCAACATTCGCGGTGCCAAATTCCACAAAGTTGCGGGGTCTCGCGTCGTCAATGGGTCCATCAAAACGCGCGGCCAGATGCGTGTCCTACGGGGAGAGGAGCGAAGGAGATTTACCGTGGCAAACTCGATACCCTCAAGCATCTTAAGAAGGATGTGAATGAGGTGCGTAAGGGCACCGAATGCGGCATCGCCTTTGACAACTTCCAAGACTTTGAGCCGGGCGACCGGATTCAAGCGTTCGAGGACGTGGAGGTTCAACGGCACATTTAATCGCTGTTGTATAGTCATCGCGATCGATGCGCTTGCTCCCTTCTTGAGGATTTGACATGAGATGGGAAGAGGGAGGAGAACCGCGCGGTGGGAACTCAATGTAGAGCATGATTGGTATGGCCATTCTATAGCTGGTCCTGGCGGGGTATTGAGGGAAGCAGGCCATCAACCGTAATACAGCGGTAACATGCGTACCCTCTGCGGTCTTTTCGTTCGCTCGCTGGGGTAGGGTTGGTTGCATGACGCAGCAGCGGTCCAACTGGGCCCAACACGCAATCGGAGTGCAGTGATAGTGACGAGTGACTGAACGTTTAGGTTCGGATCCAATGTTCACGCCCAAGTCAATATTGAATCCACGGCCATCACCCGCCTCGTCGCCCCCCCCACCCCATCCCCATGATGTTGCGCGTGCGGTGCGCCCCGTCGCCGCGCTCCTGCCGCGTCCACACGCAGCGCATCTGCACACGTCGCCTCGCTCTGGCGCGCCTGCCGACCGTGGGGCCCCACCCGCTCCGCCTTCTACCGCAACCCCATCACCCTCCGCTCCCCCGCCCCCGCCACCCCGGGGGCAAAGTATGGGTGCGGGTCCCCTGTCTGAGCGCGACAAGGACCTGGCTCGGCTTGCGGCCCACATGCCCGTGGAGGAAATGTCGCTCTGCCAAGGAGGGGCCGAGGATGGGGTCCAATGCGGACGCTCCCCTGGGAGCAGTGCGCACAGTGCCCTTTGCCCATATCCCAGGCACACCCCATCCCAAGCCTGGCGAATTTGGCTTTCCCCCCCCCGCTGTTCCGTCCGACTGCCCTTGCTCTCGCCGCTGGCACTGTCCATTGTCGTAGCCGCATACTTCAGTGTCGATCGTCGGCCGCCTTGGCTCGTGCGGTCCGGGCACAAGAACGGGAAAACTCGCCTGGCGGGAAACTCATTTCCCTCCTCAAGGGATTGGGGGATCTCACTTCCTTCACATCCTCCACTGCGTCTGCTGACTCTGCTGCCTCGCCGCTGGACATGGAGAAGGCCCATCCCTCTCGGTTGGACGAGACCGGGACGCGTGGCTGGTTGACCCACAGGAGGATCCATTCCTGGGGGTGGGCGAGGCGCGGTTACGCTCTGCCCACACCCACATGATCGCAGCCAAGTTGGGCAACGTGCTTCGAATGTTAGTGGAAGAGGGCAAGTCGGTTCTCCCTCAGGGCTGGATGGAGTGGACGGTCAACACCTACCTGAGCGTGAGCGATAGGTACCTTTCCCTCTCCCCTGGACACGCTGCTATGGTTGCACCACTGTTGGTGATCGCCCTGGTCCATGTGCCATTCAAGATTGCCCGGTACGAGTGCGATTAGGGCTGATGGAGGTGCTAGCTCATGCGCCCGGAGCTCGTACTACGCCTTTCTTTCCTCGTCCACATCTGTACTGGGCTTTGATGAAAGAGAAGGCATATGAAGCAGGCCAAAAGGTGCCGCGCTTACACACCATTCTCACATCGGGATGGACACATATATCTACCCTCCACCTCTTGGCCAATGGGATCGCGATTTACTCCATTGGCTCTGTCGCGGTGGAGCGATTGGTCCATGCAAGTGAAATGTCGCCGGACGGTCTTGTTGACAAGGGGAAAGACCGGACCGCACGTACCTCCACCCCGCATGTACCTGAATCGTCCCTACTCCCCTCTCGTTCACCATCTTGATTGCTGGTGCCGCGGTCGGCGGCGCAACAGGCCACCTAGCCTCCGCCATTCGTGCGCGCGTCACTCTGACCCGTCTCTTGCGGCACTGGGCTCGTGCAGCCCACGAGGGGACACGCGGTCCCAACAATTAATGCAAGAGTACGCCGATCATCTCGTCCGCCCCAGCATCGGTCTATCGGGGGGCGCGTACAGTTTGCTGGTCTTGTTGGCCTTGGAGATGCCGGATGCCGAGGTGGTTGGCCGTTGACCTTGTTTGTGCCCCAGTCCATCGCGACAGCCACGTCGGTTTTGCTCTTGGTCGACTGTACGGGCTTGTGTTGGGATGGAAAGCGTTGGGCCATGCGGCGCACTTGGGTGGCGCAGCGTTTGGGTGCTTTTGGTTTTATTGCGGGCAAGACTTGTACGAACGGTGCAAGGGGTTCTTTGCTCGTCGCCTTGCTAAGGACTACCTGCTTCAGTCCTAGTCCTTTCCCCTCTTTGTGCGTGCTACTGAGACGTCCATTTGGGTTTCCTGTGTACAATGTTTGCATTGTAGGAGCCAACGACGTCAGCCATCACTAAGTGGAGGTACATGCAGACTGGCATGACGAACGGCCAACTAGGCCTCAGGCCAGTATGACTCCTTTCGTTCATGCGTGGATCAGCTGCCCTCGTAGTCGTAACCTAACCCTCCTCCAACAGGTGGGGTCGACTCTCTACCAGGCACCGACGCATTGCCGGTCGCCTACATGTCGGTGAATCGGTCGGCACCACAACCCCCCACTATATCTCACTGTTCACCTCTCCTCGTGTCTCATCACGGGTGTCTATCCAACACGCCCACGATCAACATCTATTGAATCTCATTTTCATGACGAATCGTTACGCCTTGATCATCTCGGATGGGTCTTGATCCACCACTGTACCGAACGGTAGGCCTCCTCTTCGAAAGAGACAACCGTTCTTAGTCGAACACCCGCCGAGCTTTTTCGATGTTGTAGCACCGTGCCAACGCGGTAGTAGGTAACCTATATTGTGTCAAGGCGGCGTCTTGCCTACCGCCCACGTCCCTCATTCCGCTGCAAGGCAAGTACGTTCCCATCTTTGTGCTCAGCACCCACACCGACGTGCGCGGGTCCACATGTCCGGCGCCCTTCTAGAGCGCGTGCGGGAAGTACGTTGATCATTGGCGATGAAAAAGGGTTCCGGACAAGGAAGCGGTGCGAGCGCTGCCTAATCCAAACGAACATCATCATTCTCGCCCTTCAGGGGAAGTCGTTGAGATTGGTGTTCCCCATCGGCATGTTGACGGCCAACGAGCTGCAGCCCAAGTTGACGGTTCCGGAACCTCGGTTGGTATTCTACCGCTACGCCCCTGATCTCTCCTGTACAACTATCCGTTCCACCCTGCACTCCGGTGCGCCAGCGGATACTATCCAGCCTATCGGAATGTCCGTGCTTGCCGCAACCTGCGTCCACCTGGAGGTGTTCAAGAAGATCAAGGTGATGAACATTGAGGATTTGATGTCTGATGTGATGTTGGAAGCAGCAACGTCTCTCCGCCCCCCTGCGCAAGTCGACGCGGTCGTCATTTCTGACCAGGAGGAAGGAATCGACCTGTCGACATGGTTGAGGCACCTGTCGTCGGCGCTGCGACGCTGGCGGTACCTGGGAACGCGTAACCCAACAGCCTGGAAGGCACAACGATATAGAATGTGCACCGTCCTGATCGCTCAACCTCCCTCGTTTCTGTTCGCTGTACTCTTGCGTGTCGTTCCCCCCATCCATTTGTTGCGTGATGCATCAATCATATTCAAGACGAAATCGACTGTTGCCTCTAGTACAGATTGACCTGCTGTTCCATTACTTCTTGCTCTGACCCAGACCAGCAGCATGTTCCGTCGCAGCCTGGATGGTACGAGCGACTGTGGACCGCACGCGCCCATCCTCGAGGTTAAGTAGGCCCGCAATGGTGCATCCGCCAGGCGCTAAGCAAAGTTACAGAAGTTAGATGGGTCCACCACAAAAGTAGACAAAAAAAACAAAACAAAAACAAAGACATGGGGAGAAACGTACTGGTCACACTATCCTTGAGAGCAGCTGGATGCATTCCCGATTGCAACACCATCCTCGCAGCGCCCTGCATCGATTGGGCGGCCAGTTCCAATGCCTCTGCACGAGGAAGACCCATCATAACCCCGCCATCTGCCATGGCCTCGAGGAAGACACAGGCAAATGCAGGGCCCGAGCCAGCCAAGGCGGTAGAGGCATCAAAATGCTTCTCCTCGAGGAACCGAGCCCGTCCAATTGCAGTAAAGATGGACAAGAGGATGGCGCGATCGAATTTGTTGGGTGTACCATCCGGGTTCGGGGGCAAGGGGGTGAGGACGGTCATGCCTTCGCGGATTTTGGAGGGGGTGTTGGGCATGGCACGAACCACCTTGGTAGCTGGTGTAACCCATTGCTTCATCTGATCAATCCGGACCCCGCAGCAATGGAATGACCAATTTTCCGTCCAGCGCTTCCTTCATCCCAGGTCTTGCATCACCTCGGCGAGAAAGTGAGGTTTGACAGCCAAGAGGACGACGTCGGCACGCTCAGCTGCCTGGACATTGCCTTTCACCACGACCTCCACTTCAAAGTACCCCTCGCGGTCCAAGAGCTTGCGCAGTGCCCGCCCGACTCGGCACGGTTAACGCACGCAAGAAAGGACGACGGCAGCTGGTGCAACTCCTCCTCCGTCAAGCTCGAGGCCAACGACACGTCGCCCTGCTGGACCGGGCTCGACTTTTGCACCTCCCGCTTGGCTTCCAGCACGCCCGAGAGGATGGCAACGCCATCGTGCCGGCGCCAATGACGCAGAGAGTGTAGCCGGACCAGTTGTTCAGGCGACGGTGGGCGAGGCGGTGGAGACACGCTCGTCTTCTCCGTGCTTTCTGCGAGTCGCCGCCGGAGAAATTTCGGTAAACCGAGCCTGTGCTTATGTAACCCAGCGAACCCCGCGAACCCTATCCGCTCGAGGGGGACCAGTTACTCGCTGAGCGGCTGAGCAGCCGAAGGGAAGCTTGAAGCTTGAAGCTTGAAGCTTGAAGCTTGACTAGGACTGACACACGCACTTGGTTACCTCAGCGGGTCTCCCTTGAAAGTTGAATTTGTGCCCGCCGCCAAGACAAAGGCGAGTACGACCTCGGTGCGCTGCAACGGAGCGCACTGAGATCGTGAGATCTGAGAACTGAGACTGAGAACTGAGAGTACTGAGAGGCTTGCCTGGCCAAGCGCCCGGCTGGGGTTAACGCGGGCTTAAACAGTGTGCACGGTCCCCCCGGGACCGCTGAGCGCAGCCTGAGCCGCTCGCTCAGCCGCTCAGCGGGCCGGGTCAGCCACTTACAAGTGAGCCAGGTTGGGGTACGGTCCCCGATCTCCCCCATCGATCATCCCCTCTCCTCTTGATCTTCGCTCGACCGCCTGCCTCTCTTCTTCTTCTTCCTCCACACGTTGGTCCAAGCGACATCTCTTTGGTCCACCAACACCCTTACCTCCCACCTCCACTACCGTGGTGTACCCCTCTGGAATCCCTATCACTTCCCACGCCGGTTGCGACACAACAAGAGCCATGAGCAACGCGACTCCCAGCCGCCCCAAGGTGCTGACCGAGCTTCCGTCGATCTTCACCACCTTGTCGGATGCCAAGAAGCGTAAGAAGCTGTCGTTTGAGGCGATTGCCAAGCAGCTCGGCCGCAACGAGCTGTACACGGCTGCCATCTTTTATGGCCAAGCCAAGCCGACCAAGGAAGATTTGGAAAAACTGAGCCAAGTGCTGGACGTGCGGTATGAGTACTTGGAAGCGTCGCTTGGATCGGAATATTACCCCGATCGCGGACTCGGCGAAAACCCTCCGAAAGGTACGTTGAAGCCTATCATTTGTGCTGGTTGGTCTCGTGCAGTGGGCTTTTGCTAATTGGCTGACGCATGGTGCACGATGGGTGGGGGGGGGATGTAGATCCGGTGATTGTCCGGCTACAGGAAATCGTCATGTGTATGGGTACCCGATCAAGAACATTATCCACGAAAAGTTTGGCGATGGCATCATGAGTGCGATTGACTTTGAAGGGTCGGTGGAGAAGGAGGAGAACCCTGCGGGGATCGGGTCAAGATCACGCTGTCGGGCAAGTTCCTTCCTTACAAGCGCTGGTGAGATGAATGGGGCGGAGGAGCGCCGGCCGAGCGGATGGGATGCGAATTCTGCATGTCTGCACAAGGATCGATCGTACAAAGACTGGGGGGGGAGATGGAAGGATAGATGGTCGGCTGGACGGAGGCAGAGACCTGAGTTTGAAAGTTGCAATCGCACCATCGTCTGAAAGCCTGAAATTTGAACGAACGCTGAACATGATAATCGATAACATGCATAACACCCATTCTTGAACGTTGCAAGGGGGGCGAACCGGCTGGGGCGGAACCAGAGACCCAATTCCGGTGGCGCGGGTTCTGTGTGCTTCGGCGCGGCCAGGAAGAGCGGAGAGACGCGGCGGGCAACGTGCTGCGTGGCGCTCTCCTCCTGCTTGGCCTCCCACCACCTTCTCTCCTTCCGCCGCCATTCCCAAAGTTCCCCGTGCGGGCGGTCCGCAGCTGTTCAAAGAGGGGTACAAACAGTACTCGGGCATTGAAGATGCCGTGCTGCGCAACATCACTGCCGTCACAGAGCTGTGTGAGATTGTGCGTACTTCCTTTGGCCCCAATGGCCGCAACAAGATGGTCATCAACCATCTGGAGCGCCTCTTTGTCACCTCGGACGCTGCCACCATCGTTCGCGAACTCGAAGTCGTTCATCCCGCTGCGAAACTCCTTGTCATGGCCTCGCAACAACAAGAGGCCGAGATGGGCGATGCAACGAACACGGTTTTGATCTTGGCTGGTGAACTGCTCAAGAAGGCCGAAGCGCTCGTCACGCTTGGTCTCCACCCGAGCGAGATTATTGCCGGTACGAGACGGCGCGGGACGCTGCGCTGGCAGCGTTGGAAGAACTTTCGGTGGCGCAGTTGGCGTCCCCACCGACGGTTTGAGTCCCTCACCACGGCCATCCAGCCCGTTCTAGCAAGCAAACAGTATGGCAACGAGACGCTCCTTGCTCCGCTCGTTGCTCAGGCTATCTCTCTTGTCCTACCGGACGGGAACAAGACCAAGCCATCGCTCGCTGGGTTTAATGTGGACAATGTGCGGGTGGTTAAGATTCTGGGTGCATCGCTGGCGCAGTCGCAAGTCTTACGCGGCATGGTATTTGGTAAACACCCGAAGGCTCAGTACGCGCCCTTCCCAAGGGAGGTAAGGTGGCTATCTTTACCCAGGGGATCGATATTAGCCAGACAGAGACCAAAGGGACGGTCCTGCTGCACAACGCAAAAGAGCTCCAAGCCTTTTCGGCGGGCGAAGAGGCACAGCTGGAGAAGGCCATCAAGGAAATTGCCGATGCAGGGGTGAAGGTGGTGGTGTCTCAATCTTCTGTGGGCGAGTTGGCGCTCCACTACCTCAACCGATACAACATTCTCTGTATCAAGGTCCTGTCCAAGTTCGAGGTGGCGCGTCTGGCGCGTTTGGTGGGTGCGACGCCGCTTGCGCGGCTTGGTGCGCCCCTGCCCGAGGAGGCTGGCTGGATCGACGCCATCGAGGTGGTTGAGATTGGTGGGGACCGAGTCACTGTCTTCCGCCAAGACCCACAAGGGCTGGGGGCAAGGCCAAACCGAAAATGGCTACGATCGTTTTGCGTGGTGCCACGTCGAATGTGCTGGACGATGTGGAGCGGGCGATTGACGATGGTGTGAATGTGGTCAAGTCGCTTACCAAGGACGCCCGCCTGGTGCCTGGGGCAGGTGCGACGGAGATTGAGTTGGCACAGGTGGTGACCAAGCTGGGGGAACGCACGCCCGGGCTTGCGCAGCATGCAATTAAGCGCTTTGGCGCGGCGTTGGAGGTGGTGCCACGGACGTTGTCGGAGAACGCCGGGCTGGACGCGACCGAGGTGATTGCGCGCTTGTATGCCGCGCACCAGGACGGCAAGGCCGAGGTGGGTGGACATTGACAACAACGATGACACGGGCGTAACGTCGGCAACCAAGGCAGGCGTGCTGGATGCGCTGTCGGCCAAGCTGTGGGCGATCAAGTACGCTACTTGGTGCCGCCATCTCGGTGCTCAACGTAGACTCGATCATCATGGCCAAGCCGGCGGGCATCAAGGCGCCGAAGCAGAACCCCAACTGGGACGACGACTAGTCTGGCGTGGTAGTGCGAGGGTCCGATCGATCACATTTGCGATGGGTCGGCGGCGAGCGTAGCGGATGGTCTATATAGGTTGAGGAAGCAGTCGGGGGTGCGATGGGGGGACGGCGCTCAGCAACGCAGCGTTCAGCTGAACAACGGCGAGACAGAAAACAGTGGGATACAAGCGGGTAGCAGAAACGCGGAGGCGCACTAGGGTTAACCCTAGCCCCACGCTGTTGCTCCCCTGTGACTTTACACAGCACACGGCTCCCGCGACGGACACCCCGCAGTTTGGGTGTATCTACTGGTGCGACCCCCCCACCCCGGATCCCATTGCCCATGAACTTCTCCCGCTTCCTCGGCAACCTGATCCACGTCGACATCACCCCTACCTCGTCCGTCAGCGCATCCGCGAAGCCCAGTCGGTCCGCGGTCTCAATCCCAAGACGGCTTTTTGTCTTCACCATCAGCTATATACATGTACATCCTCCAGGTCCGGTAACGCCCTCCAGTTCTTCCTCGGTGTTGCCAGCGTCGCCACTGCCAAGTACGTCCTCGTGCTCTTCCGTGTCTTTGGTACCTCCCGCTAAGACGGATACGACCCTGCGCTCGATCTTTCGCATCGCCTATACACCTGCTCATCGTGCCGTGTACCGGTTTTGCTTCTCGCCAACAAAAGTTGCTCTCCCACTACTAATGGCTGGTCACCCAATTCGCCGCCAAGTTTGCCCCTCGTGTCTGTTATATACAGGTAGAATGTCGCCGCAATCGACCATAAAAACACAGCCTACCCGTCGGGACGATTCCGGTGCCATTGGGCGCTGGAGCCCAACCCGCGACCTAGCCCGGGTTTTATTTCTGTTGGGACGCTACGACCATCACCGCTTTGTGTCTTCCCCTTCGTTGAACGTTGAACGGGGACGCACACCCTGTTTCGCCACTGGGCGCGTATCGGATTCGGCTACTCTCTCCCCTCCGTCGTTTACGAAGACGAGACGCCGCGAGAAGAGTTAATCGGAACCGACTTTGCTGGACTGCAGGTACCTCGATCTTCTTTTCCTCTTTGCTACCTACCGCTTTGGCTCTCATGTATCCCAACAGGCTGTTGGCTATACAGAACACCTACGTTGTGTGGACTGCCCTGGACCTGATCGGGATGGCTACAGGCGTCAGGCTGAGACCTCAGGGTCGGGATTGCCCTGCTGGGCCACTGATCCACGTACGTATCTGCCTTTCTTTTCCTACGGTAGTAAGATCTAAGGTTTTGTCGGATCTTGTATGTAAGACGATAGTAGGATCCACGTTCCACCGCCTCACTTGTGCCTCCTTGTGTTTGTTTTTTGTCTGCTATGCTTATACACCCTGCAGGCTGTTTCTCGTATAACTCGGGTATGGACAGTGTACTGTACCAAGTTCACCCCTACTATAAACTAAACCATACGAAAGTTGCCAGCCTCAACTGCCTGAACCGTGGGTTGGACCACAGGTTGTTCAGGGGATCCATCAAATTCATCAGAAGATGTCGATGATGTGGGTGCAGCAGGCTTGAAGCTTGAACCTTGAGGCTTTTGAGAGCACACCCGTTCCATTCTCAACAAATAGAGGCTGAAGCTTGAAGACCCTTGCTGCCCCTCCTCCCTCCCCTTCGTTCCTGTTTCCTATATCCCTCCGGCTTTTGCACCCTTTTTACGAATCCTCAGGCGTGCAGCTTGAAGCCTGAAGCTCTGAAGCTTGAAGCTTGAATGTTGGGATTGATGATGCAGAGGATGGACGTGTGGCTTCGAATGATACCCGTAGGTGCTGGTACCTGCGGGTGGGTCCGGAGAGATCTAGGATGACTAAGATTGATTAACGGGGGGTTTGAGAGAAAGGAGGTTAAATCTCAGAGAGAGAGGGGGGGGATTGATATATAAAAGGTACCTGACGCGTGACGGTTAGGTACTTAACTGAGTGCCAAGAACCGCACCCTGGGTTGGTGGGGAAATGAAGCAAGTACTCACTGAGTGCGGTGAGCAAAATAGCTCCCTGGATTAGCTCTCCCATTGAGCAGCGCCGCGGGCCATCTTAGATCCCACTGTAGTATCCTCGATCCTGCCTTTTTCCCAGGCCAAGCACTGTGCCGCAGGAAGACACAGGAGGTACGCAGGTGGGGCCCCGAGCTGAGGAGCGGTCCTCGATCTCGGATCTCCGATCTCAGATCTCATCGATCATCCACCATGCGCTTATCCATTCGCCCACTCAGTATACTCACTGGCGTCGGTAGAGGGCCACCATACAGGCACGGTGCACCTCTAGGAGTGTATGGGGGAAGATGCTCGATGTGGATGATCGATGATGCAGATGATGCATGATGACCGTGTCGCCGGACCCCGATAGGGAGACAGAGGCGGTTGGGCGGTCGGATACATACATATGTGCACGTGCCAATCTCCCTCAGTTTGTCGTCAATTGATCATCGATCTCATCTCGTATCTGTCCTCAGGCTCAGGCCCAAGCCCCAAGCCCCAAGCTCCTATAGGGCCTCAGTACCTCAGTATGCCTCCGTACCTCCGTACTGAGACTCGTACTCATACAGTTATACTCAGTACTCAGTACAGATACTCTATTCCCCGGTCGTCCTGTTCGCGACCCGCAGCAGCCCCGTCCTCGCCACCGCGATAATATATTCGACGCCAGGCACGGCGCGTGTGTACGTGCCTTGTGGGCGAAACATGCGGGGCGGAACAAAAAAAACCCCTAGGATCATCGATCAAGTTAGTAGCCAATAGTAACTAGTAGATAGTAACTACTAAGATCCCTGCCATCTAAGAGTGTCATCATGTCATACCATGTATACCCTTTTGCATACCATGTACTACCCGAAAGCCTACGTGCTACGTAGTACCTCGTACTTGCAATGCGATGGGGGGCAGGCCTGGACAAAAGCAGGCACTGGCGCGGAGCCGTGCGGGGCATCAGGCACAGGTCCAGGGGAGCAGTGGCGATCTGCGGTTGCAGGCTGGGCGAACGGAGAATCCGGAGGATACTGGCGAGGCACAACAGGGCTCGCCTGAGGGTCTGAGGCGAGTGCCTTGAGCCTGAAGCTTGAAGTGGGCCTGGCCAGAGCGCCCTTCGAGCTCATCCGCCCACCTGTGAGCCTAAGGGTAGTGAGTTAAGGAGTGTACGCAGTAGGCAGTACTCAAAAACGTCAACCAAGTAAATCCCGCCCGTTGGACCCCAACCGCGCCTGGTATGTGGCAAGACAGGACACGGCTGCGTGCTGACAGGGCAGGGTCCCGCCATTCAGGGCTGTCGGTGTGTTGGGCTGGGCAGCAGACGGAGGGAGGCCTGCCGAGGCGTGAGCGCTTGAGCGCGTGAGCACGAGATATAATCGTCCTATACTGGCTGGCCAGCCCACACACTGGCTTGATGGGACATTGTGCCGTCCGAATCCGAGTGTGGGGATGGTGGTGCGCTCTCTCTTATAGCCGCATCCCACCCGCAACCAGCTCCCACAGGCCATCCGCTCCCTCATATATACACCCCCCCCCCCCCCTTTTTACGCCCACGACCCACGACCCACGACCCGCCCCCACACCCCCTCTATCGGCATGTACGACATTACCCACGGGCTCTTTAAGCTGCCTACGCGCGAGCAGCGCCTTGCCGAGCGTCATGGGGCCTCCAACAACCCCATCAAGTTGGCTGCGATGCTCACGCTGAAACAATGGATCTACCTATTCACTGGCATGGTAGCCTGGACATGCGATTCGGTTGACTTTTGAATCTTAGTTTCTATAGTAACAGAGGGCCCCAGACCCCTATTATTACACGACAACTAATACTAGCAACTACGCCTCCGCCCTCCACAACCACTTCATATGATGTACGAAAACCGAGCATGCCCCCGCGGTACGAGCGTGATATGCTCTGTAGTCTACATGATGAAGGATCGCTTGGACACGCAAACACTTTTCTTCGTTCTTATTTTCCGACCGGTATGTGGACAGAACCTTATTGAATCGTATTCTATTCCCGCAGTTTCTCGTCCTATACACATACTATAATCCTTTCTTTGTTATATTACCTTGAAGTTGCATTAGGATGAGGTCGTTGGGGTGTCCGGATGGGTACTGTGAACGACCTGAAGAACTTGTTTGTACAGGGTCTGGATTTGGACCAGCTTCTGCTCATGGTCTAACCGGCGACACTCCTCATAAACATGGCCAAACCGCCTCTGGGTTGATCCCAGTCGCCATCAAAGTCGCCGTTCATGAAGGAGCCAATGTTGCTGACTGACATGCCAGCGCGGTGGTCAGTGACGCGGGACTGAGGGAAGTTGTAGGTGCGGATGCGGTCCCAGCGGTCCATGGTCTGGACCTGCTCGATGCGCATTGCCACACTATCTGCCATTTCGGCCTGGCGAACACGCTCTTGCAAACGGGCCCGGAGAACCATCCACGCCTTGGTACGGTTTTGGTGCTGGGAACGACTGTCCTCAATGCGCACAACGGTGCCCGTGGGTTCGTGCGTGAGGCGAATGGCACTTTCGGTTTTGTTGACGTGCTGCCCGCCGGCACCAGAAGAGCGCATGGTTTCGACACGAACTTCCTTGGGATCAATATAGAATTCGTCGCTCTTCTCGGTTGGTTCGGGCATGATGGGCAGCACGACGGTAGCCATGGTACTGGTTTGGAGCTTTCCCGTGCTTTGGGTGATCGGAACGCGCTGGACACGGTGAACGCCTCCTTCCCACCGCATTCGCTCGTAGATGTTGATCCTCCCTTCCTCGCCGGCGCGGGGCGGTGATGCGCATCAACACTTCCTTCATCGCTTCCGAGCTCTGCTGGGTGGTGGTGCTGACTTCCATAGGAGTAGCGGACATGATTCTACCAGCCAGCCAGCATTGCTAGCGAATTTTTGCAGCATACGAGCCACCTGGTTGGTAAACAGACCTGCCTCGCCACCGCCCACACCAGGGCGGCATTCGACAATGACGCCCTCTGGTTCGACGCCGGCGCGCACTTCGCGGGTACCAGTGAGGCCCGTAGTCACGTCGGCACGCACACTGGCCGAGCTAGCGCGGGCCTTGATCAGCTGGACACCCGCTTTGTATAGTGCGTCGTACAGGGAAATAATATGACTGCGAATAGACATGCGCTCTTCGGCCAAGCGTTGGATTACCGCCCCTCCTCCTCCTCTGCCAACGCACGCATCTCCTCGTCCGCGTCGGCGGCAGATTGTGCGGCGAGTTCCGCCGACTGTACCTGCTGCCGCTCCAGATCGACGTATGCCTGGTACCGGTAGTAGAGAGGGTCTATCAGTCCGAGGGCACGAGATGCTGATACCGAGACAGAATGAGGGTTGGCTTCTTGCTGCGGGCGGGGTGGGGCAGACATGTACCAGTCAGTCGCCGCACATGCCAAGAGAACAAGCACGTACCTGGGCATGGAGAACGTCGCGCACGTGCAGAAGCCGCTCCACCCCGTTCAGCACCGAGTCGGATCCAAAGCGTTCGGGGAAGCGCGCTGCCAAGCTTTCGCCCGTTGCGTCCTTCTTGGACACGACAACGGACGTGTGCAGCGAGCGCAGCTGGCAGGGCGGGGACATACGTCGCAGTAGGCATGGCGGCTGCGACGGCAGCCGTGGCGGTCGCTGTGGCGCGGCAGCACGCGTGGCGGAGGCCACACCAGCCTGACCGCCGCCGTGGACGAGCGGGCGAGGAGGTGGCGAGGGACCATGGGTGGCAGCAGGAGCAGCCGCACCACCACCCGGCACCTCTCCGACACACTCGCACGCACCGCCCGCTCCGCTGCCCGAAGAAATGGCCGCGAGAAGCCAGCATCAAGTATTGCAATTGCAATGGATCCATCATGCGTCATCATCATGCATCCGCCCTGCAAAAGCGGGGCGCCCTTCCAGTTGCCCATTTCAAATGCAGCCTCCGCACGTGACTGTGCCCGGCGGGCGGGCTGACGTCAGCGGAGCGCATGGTCTGGGCGCTGGTTCGGGCGCTTGAAGTTTGACGCTTGGACACTGAACTTGAATGTTCAACGGGGCGGCTGAATTCACGCCCATACAATTCAGGTCCAGTCGGCGCCAACTCACCACCGCCGCTGGGATCGCCTCTCACCCACGGCCCCTCCCACCCGCTGCCATGGCTGCTGCGCCCATCCCGCTCGTGCCCATCCGCTCCGCCTGGCTCGATGCCAACGCACAGCGCATCCGCAGCCGCCCCATCCCCTGGGAGGATACCAGCGTGCCGATCTCGTGTCCGCCGCCGAGCTCAAGCTGATTAAAAAGGTCGACAAGCCCCGTGCCGGCGGGGAGACCCCCGTCGCCGACGCAGATGCCCCCGAGTATGCCCTTCTTTACCTCCGTCTCCTCACCAAGCTTTCTCGCACCGACACGCTCCAGCAAATCCTTGTCCTCATCGACGACCTCCTTACTGGCCGTGACGACCGCGCCCAGCTCCTGTTCGCTGCTGCCGCCGATCCGGTCGATGCTCCGGCCGATGCACCTCTGCCCGCTGCCCTGCCCTGGGGACCATTTCTGAAGTATGTATTACTTTCCCGGCCTCCTTCCTCTCCCACTTCTTCATTGGCAAGGCTAACAGAAGATCGTACAGACATTTGGATGCCCAGGATGAGTTTGTGCAGGTCAAGGCTGCCCAGTTCTTGTTGCTGCTTCTCGTGTCGGAAAAGACACCCCCGCCGCCTGGCGTGTTTGCCCGTCTGGTCGACTACATTTACACCCTTCTCTAGAGCGCTGGAGAGGAGGCTGGTGCGCCTTCGTTCCTTACTGGTACCGGGTATGCCGACGGCAATGCGCTCGACTTGGCTACCCAGCTGCTCAATGCATTGCTGCGCAACAGCCGGTTGCGCACTCAATTCTGGCCCCTTTCCCCCCCGTTGCTCAAGAAACTGCTGGACATCCTCAGCAAAACGCTCGGTGCTGGTGCTGCGGCAGGGGCGGGCGCAAGTGCAGGGTCGTCTACTCGTGCCACCGCTGGCGGTCTCGTGTCGCAGTATCAGTACCAGATCATCCTCGTTTTTTGGCTGCTTTCGTTTGATCCGCAGATCGCTGCTGAGCTGAACGGCGATCAGTTGCCTGTCATCACCGTGCTTAGCGAAGTGGGATCAGCGACCAACAAGGAGAAAGTTATCCGCGTCGTGATGGCAACCTTTGCCAACTTGCTGCACAAGGCCCCTGAGGTTAATGCTAATGCTCTTCTCGGAGCGAAGGTCTTGCCTCTGGTAGAGAACCTGGAAGGGCGCAAATGGAGCGACGAAGATCTTACTGCGGATTTGCACGAACTACAGGAGGCCTTGGCCGAAAAGTTGAAGAGCATGACCACTCTCGATGTTTACCTCGCCGAGCTTGACTCGGGCCGGCTGACATGGGACAACCCGCTGCACGAATCGGACGAGTTTTGGCTGTCGGCCACCCCGCAGCTGTTGGAGGATCACTGTACCGGTCTCAACAAGCTGCTTGACCTGATCGCTCACGGCGAAGATCCTACCACCCTCGCTGTTGCAGCCAATGATCTGGGCAAGATTGTGGTCGTGTCCGAAACGGCCAAGCGACTGGCTAACCTCTCCCCGGCCAAGGTGCGGCTAATGCAGCTGATGTCTCACGACGACAAGGACGTCAAGTTCTATGCCCTCCACACTGTTGGTAAGCTAGTTTCGGCAGCATGGCGGTAACAACCTACCCTCCTCTCCCTTTCCTTTCCTCCTTCCCTTCTTTTCCTTCCTTCGCCCCCCTCCTCCTTGCCCTATTAGGATGAAAGACCATTCAATGCCTTGCCTCGGCGGGGATGCGATAGATTGGTATACGGATCTCAACGTCGTCAAATTGCTGCTGGTGAGAGCAAGAGCGGGACGGGTTTGGGTGGCAAGAGGGCGCCAAAGCGAGCAAGACAGTCAGCCGCTTCATTGCCCACATCGCCCGCATGCCCTTTGACATAGACCAGCTCGGGTTGGCGTTCTTTCATCATCCCCAGGATCCAGCGCAGAAGGTCTTGGTTTTGCACCTCATTGCCCTCGGCCGTCCTCCACCCGCGCCGCTCCCACGCAGAGGACCACTGGGTCAGCGCCTTGATCGCATATTGACTGTCGGTATGAATCCGTACGTCCACCGACAAAGGGCCGCTCACACACCCGCGCAATCGCCATCAACTCGCCGCGGTTGTTGGTCTGCAGGCCTTCAAGCCGCCCAGCCTCGGTTAGCCCCACATACTCTGACGTCGAAGGGAAGTAGACCCCCCACCCGGCGCGCGCGGCTTGCTTCCCATTCGACAGACTCGACCCGTCACACCACACATTTACCTTTCCCGCCCGTTCCGCCTCGGGTTCCCGGCCGCTAAATCGCTGCAAAACCGAACGTAGATGGGCAGGAAAGCGCAACAGGTCAGAGGCTGGTTGGGACGGAGCGCGCACCGGGGCAGGCAGAACCACGTCGTCCGGCAGAATGATGGTAGACCGGGCGGCGGGCTTGGCCTGGTCCTGACCCTGGCCCTGGGGGGGGAATACTTGTCGTGTCGAAGGAGGGCTGGGCCGCACCCAAGCCTGTGCTTCGGTATCCTGGCCGAGCTGGAACTTGCGAAACTTGGCTCCCGGGTACGACCGTACCAGCGGCTCCACCTCCGACCACGACGTAAACACACCCGTCTGGCGACCGGACTTGACGGCATACAGGGCGTGCGGCGGGTTAGGACGCAGCTTCTTCGCAACTGGTGCCTCGGACGAGGACGGCGGTGGGGTTCGATCAGGGAGGGAAGACGATGCGGAGGATGGGCCAACTGCGTCGACCCAGCGCTGGGCTTGGTCGGCTGCGCTGGCGGGGAATTTGCGATGGACCGCGCCGGGGAAGCCCTTGGTGGCCTGTTCGGCTTCGGCCCAGGTGGGGAAGACGCCGCATTGGCGTCCTCGCTTGACTGCGTACACGTACTGTTGCTTGGCCATCGGGACAGAAGACAAGGGGAGGGCAGTGGCCAGACGCGCCAGGTAGGACATGCACCCTCGGGCGCTTCAACAACATCCACGTTTGTCTGGGGATGGTGAAAGCAGAACATCCGCGGAACTCAGATCTCCACTCTGGCTAATCCCGAGGGAGGTTAATTAAATGGAACTGGAGACAGGCGCTCCTAATCGGTAATCTTTCATTTTCCTCGGCCCAGTTGGGCGGCCTGAGCAACAGATGGACGAGCTGGCCATTTTATTTTGTTGGTATCGACCATCGTGAGGCCTGAGGTGTTGGCGAGTTTCGGGTGGAAGAGCTGCCGCCAGGGGGGACGGATGGAAGGCAATGACACAGGATAGGGTCGCTTGCCACGCTAGAAAGTCCAAGCACACATGACAGCCATTGACTCTGTTGCATCTGTCGAGGACGACGTGTGTTGGTCAACACGGGCGCCGACAAGGAAAGGCAGTTCATAGGCATATACCGGTTGCGAAACAAGATGGGTTGTGTGGGCAACATTTGATGATGATGTCGGTGACACTCTGTACGAAGGAGAGACGTGTGACGATGCGGGACGAGAATCTGGGTTACAAGGGCCGATAGTCTCGAAGCGCTGAGATTGGGACAGGGCTTGGGATGATGTAGAAAATTGGACTGGGCCTATATGTTGATGAATAGCAAGGAGAGGGATATCATGAACTTGTCATAGTTGCGGTGCACATTTACAATAAATAGCGGCGATGATCATCAGATGGGAACAGGGAAGGGGAAACCAGGCTGTTGGAGGCCAGTATGCAGGGTGAAAAAAACAGCGCCGCGCATACTGGTTGTGGCGTTGGGCACAAGTACAAATGCAACATGCAGACTGATAGGACGAGGTACAGAAAAGGGGAAGAGAGGAAGGGAAGGGGAAGATTAAGGAAGAAAAAGAGAGTGAAGAGCAAAGGGGGCAAAGTGGGGCTAGAGCGCAAGGCTAGAAAAAGGAACGGCTACAGTTCCCTCCAGCTGTCACCGGAAGGGGCACCTCTAGGGCTGCCTAATGGATCAGGTTGATGGTCTTGAGTGCGTTCCTGCGATGCACGACTGTAGTAATGGATCTCTGAGGCGCCTTGGGAGATGAGCTCAATGTTGATCTGGTCATCGGCAAGTGTGGTAAACATCTGGCCTGCCACACCGATCATGTGCCGCATTTCTTTCCCAATCGGCGAGACAAGTGTCATGTCCCGGATAAGCGATACTGTCCCAACCGGGATCATCTCCTCTTTGATTTTGAGCAGTGACGGTTGGAAGCACTGACGGCCATCCAGATATGCATCATGGAGGTGGCGATCAAATCGACCGGGACGCCGTACCGGTTCAACACACTGAAGATACGTGCGTAAAATTCGGGCGCCATCAGCCCTCCTTGGCCAGACCGCTGGGAGCAGGTGCGGACGCAGAACCAGGCACGGCGTGTGAAGGCGTCTGTGCCCCGACGGCCAAAGGACTACTAGGCTGGTCGATGCTCATCAAGTGTGGGCACAATGACAGCCCCTTCTGCCCCAGGATTCATGACGTTCTTGATCCGGATCGGAATCGTTTCGCGGATCGCCTGCTCCATAGTGAAAGGATGAATGACCTCCGAGCCGTAATGGGCGAGCTCAGCCGCCTCCTCAAGAGAGATGGCAGGAATTAGACGGGGAGAGGGCACCTTGCGAGGATCGGTAGTAGACACCGTTATCTTCCTTCCAAATCTGCAGCTCCTCTGTCGCCACTCCCACTGCACAGCGCCGCACAAAGATCAGTGTACCCGCGCCCGACTTGGTCCAGGATCGGCCTGGGGACCGAACCAACGTATCCAGTGACGACCAACGTGGTCGAGTGGCACAGCGTACAGAACATCGCCTAGCCGGTGAGCCAGGTGGGAGTAGAAGAAGTGGTTCAGGACGGGGCGTCAGCGCTAACCCCGGCCTGCTCCAAAAGAGTCGCATCAACCACGTTCTCCAGAGTGACGAGTGTGCTGGGAGTGCCCTGTTCCTCTAGCGCACTTGCGACGATCCGGCACGACATGCGTTCGCCCAGACCTAAAATCGAGTCCTTGGTGCGTGGGCAGATCTCATCGATGATCTGAGTGGATGGTGATGTTAGCTAGTACCCTCAAGGGGCGTAGGGAGGAAAGGGGGCGGCGGTGGGGATCGGAGAATTAAGGAGTGGGCACGCTCGTGTGCACCGGCTGAGGTAAGCAGGCGGGGGTGGCGGGTGCGTGGTGTTGCTCCTGTTGCTCTGGCGCGTCTCAGCTGCGGGCGGAGCGGGGCGGAATTTGCATTTTCCTCCCCCGTAGAACGAATGGGCAACCACACCGCCCCCCTCCTGCCTCCTCCCTCCCACCGCCCGCGCCCGCATTCAGCATGGACCCGGCGCAGCAGCTCGCCACCCTCTTCCAGGCCACCCTCTCTCCCGAGCTCGCTGTCCGCAAGGACGCCGAGACCCAGCTCGCTGCTGCCCAGAAGACGCCTGGGTACGCTCCCCTCGCCCTTACCCTGGTAGCCACCGACCAGCTCCCCCTTGCCGTGCGCCTGGCCGCCGCCCCAACGTCAAGAACCTCGCCCGTTCCGGGTGGGTCGCCACAGACGACTTTGAACAGGTCGTCCCCGACTCGGACAAGCCACAGGTGCGCACCCAAAGTCTTGCTGTCCTCTGGCAAGTCGCCGCCACCTCGGCCTCCTCCTCCTCAGCCCTCCGCAGCCAGCTCGCCGAACTCGTTGCCCAGGTTGCCGATCACGACTTCCCCGATGCCTGGCCCGAGCTTCTTGACGAGCTCGTTTCCCGCCTCACTGATCCGGACCAGGGCATTCTCCTCTCTGTCCTCAACACCGCCCACACTATCTTCCGCAAGTGGCGCGCTGCCTTCCGCTCTGACGCCCTTTGGTCCGAAATCAACTTTGTCCTTGCCAAGTTCAATCCTCCTTTCCTTGAATTGCTTCGCAAGACCGACGAGGCCCTCACCAACCCCTCCACTCCACCCGCCCAGGTTCCCGCCCTGGCCAACGCCCTCAGTCTGGAGATCTCTCTTTTCTACGACTTGAGCGCCCAAGACCTTCCACCCGCGTTCGAGGACAATCTCTCCACTCTCATTGTTCCGCTCCTTCTTCGCTGGCTGCGTTTCTCACGGCCAGAATTGGTGGGTGATGCTGACGACTCTTCGGATGAGGCTGGGCCACTAGAGAAGATTCGCGCCGGGATCTGCGAGGTAGCCGAGCTCTATTGCCAGCGCTTCCTGGATGTATTTGAGGAGCACGTGCCACCGCTGATTGAGGCAGTGTGGGAAATGCTCTCTTCAACCGGACCCGGGGGAGATACGACCTGCTAGTGGCCAAGGCCATTGGCTTGCTCTCTACTGTCGTCCGCATGGGCAACAACAACGCCATGTTCTCCTCTTCTGATGCCCTGCAGCAGTTGACGCAGTCCATCATTCTCCCCAATGCTCAGCTGCGCGAGGCAGACGAAGAATTGTTCGAAGACAACCCGATGGAGTACATTCGTCGTGATCTCGATGCAGGCACAGCGGCCGCCACCGCTGTGGGTGCCTCCGGTGCAGGGGATACATCAGATACTCGCCGCACCGCCGCTGTGGGCTTTACCCGTGCTCTTTTGCACAAGTTCCCAGAAACCATGACGGGCATCATCGAGGGCCACATTGCCCAGTACTTGAGTACCTATGCTGCGGACCCCGTTACCAATTGGAAACAGAAAGATACCGCCCTCTACCTCTTGACTGGTGTGGCGATCGAAGGTGCCACACGCCAGGGGGGCGTGAACAGCGTCAACACCCTCGTCGATGTGGTCCAATTTTTCTCTACCAATGTGTACTCTGACCTTGAGGCCGCTCCCGGCTCTGTTCATCCTATTCTCCAAGTCGATGCGATCAAGTTCCTCTACACCTTCCGCAACCACTCCAAGCCCCAACTCCTTTCGGTGTTGCCCCTCTTGGTCCAACATCTCCAATCCGAGTCGTACGTGACAGTCTCTTATGCTGCAATCTCGATCGAGCGGATCTTGTTTATGAAGCAGCCTCTTCCTGCTGGTTCTGCGGCCGCCGCGATGGGCACCTCGGCCTCAGCCGGGGCAGCAGGTGCGGCGACTGGATTCCGACCCCCGTTGTTCACGGCGGAAGACGTTCAGCCATTTGTGGAGCGCATCTTGATGGCTTGTTTCCATACCATCCTTTCCGGCGGCACCCCCGAAAAGATTGCGGAAAACGATTATCTGATGAAGTGTGTCATGCGCCTCATCCTCACCGCTCGCACCACCCTCACGCCGTTTGCCACACCCATCTTGGGCCAACTGACGGCCATCTTGGTGGAAGTGGCCAAGAACCCGTCCAACCCCCGGTTCAACCAGTTCCTCTTCGAGTCCATTGCCGCCCTCGTGCGTTTTGTCACCACCAATGCTGGCGACGAGGTTGCCGTCCGGCTGGCACCCCTGGAGCAATCCCTTTTCCCTCCCTTTACCACTATCCTCCAAAATGATGCGGCCGAGTTTGTACCCTACGTGTTCCAAGTCCTGGCGCAGATGCTGGAACTGCACCCGGCATCGGCATCCGGTCTGCCCAGCTCTTACCAAGAGCTTGTCCCTCCGCTCCTTACGCCCGCCCTGTGGGAGCAACGCGGCAATGTCCCCGCTCTCGTCCGTCTTTTCCAGGCGTTCCTTGCAATTGGCGCACAATCGTTTGTCGCCAACAACCAAGTGGTGAACTTGATGGGCATCTACCAACGCCTCATCACCTCGCGTGCTCTCGACACGCATGGCTTTGACCTGCTCCTTGCCATCTTCCGGTATTTGCCTGAGTACGTCTCCCCCAATCCCCGCATACCCCTACCTGTTCTTGTACTGACCACCCGGATTGCAGCAACGTGCTTACGCCGCTGAAAAAACCCGCGTTCCTGCTAATCCTCCAACGGTTGCAGACGGCGCGGACAGACAAGTTTACCCATGCGTTTATTGGGTTTATTGGTGGGCTGGCCTGTCTGCCGGCGCCGTACCCAGGCGCTGTGATCAGCGCGGTGGACGAGGTGCAGGCCGGCATTTTTGCTCAGCTCTTGTCGGGCATTATTGTACCGAGCCTTCCACAGCTCCCGGCGTACCAACAACGCCAGGCACTCACAGGTCTCGCCCGGTTGCTCAAGGAACCTGCCATGCTCGCACCCCCGCTTCTGTCGGTCACCCCGGCCCTGGCGCGCTCACTTGCTCAGACCGTCACGTCGGTTCCGCCGCGCTGCCCGAAGGGGAGGATGAGGCGATGCACATGCTCGATCTCGAGGAGGGTGGGTTCCAAGCATCGTTCACCAAGCTTGCTGCTGCCCAAGCTCCCGTTCGGCTCACCGACTTGGCCTCGCTCCCACTTGCCGAAGCCAACACCACGTCGGTCCAAACGTTTGTTCAGGCTGCGCTGCAGCACCTTGCCGTCCATGCCCCGGACGAGGTCAAGGCGGCCCTAGTGTAACTTCATTTTCGCTCTCGTTGGAGCTCTCCCCTTTACCTAGTATGATCTTCCCTCCAATTTACTCCTGCATGTGTCTCCCCCACGGGCTTCTTCTCTCTCAGCTATGGCAACTGGAGATCGTTTGCGTGTTCGCGTCTAACACCCATGTACCACTTCCCATCTAGGTTCATGAAACGAAAGAGAGAATATGCTGATAGGCCTGTGCCTTCCGCGCCACCTGTTCGTCCGGACAGTCAAGCAAAATCGTCACGATCCGCTGGAGGACGCGCCGTTCCTGCAATGCCCACTGTAGATCGGGCTCGCATGGTGTCCGTTTCGTTTCGTTCGGGCCGTAATGCACGGGCCCCATCAGCGCGTCCATCAACGCCAGGACCGCAGCAGCAAACACGTCTTTGTCCTCCACCGCCTCGTACTCGCGCATGTACCCTTTCAGCATCTCGGCCCGCCCTATCGTAGCGCCCAAATACTCTTCAGTGCCACAGCACCCACACCTCACATTTCCCAGCACTGTCGTGGGTTAGCCAAACTATGACAGATTCCATCTTCCATCTGCTATCCGCTCTCATCATCTCACCAACAATCGACAGTCCCCGGAGTCTTCCCCGTCTCAAACAACCAAACCCACCTCCCCCGCACCACAGCATGCGCTTCGGGAGGAAGAACCTGGTCGGTCGGTGCCGTCCCATAAGAATGGTGTGGTAGTTGCAAAGCAAACGCCCCATCTCAGATCTCATCCCGTTTGTCCTTTCCGCCGTGCCCACGTTGGTGGTGGAATCCAGTCGAGCCTACTCTATTATTGCAATGTTCAATCCTGGCGCGCTCGGGAGTGTTGATTACGTTGATTGTGATCACCGATCAGGTGCTCGCACGCGTTTTTTTGGTGAGCCACAACCTAACCAATAAGAGCAACGTGGTATTACTAGCACCCCCCGCCCATCGTCCATCGTCCTCCATCCCACCCCCGCCCCCCCCATGTCCCTCCTTCTCCCGCCCACAGACACCCATCCGCCGCATCTCCCGCGGCAGCATTGGTGCGTCCCCAGGCGCAAGCACCGGCGCCTCCTCCGTTCTTCCCCCCGCGCTCGCCCACCTGGACCAGGCACTAGGCCTGCTCGGCGATGAGACCAATACCCTCGAAGCCAACCTGGCTGCGTGGCAGGGGATTGGAGAGTCGCTCAGTGTGTTTGGAGAGTCTTTCTCCGAGTTCCTATATGGCCTGCGCATGAATGCCTTCACGGTCGACTGGTCCGAGCGGCCGCTGCCGGATGCGGCGACGAGCGTGCAGGAACGCAAGCAGCTCCTCGCTTCCCTCGGTACCACGACATCCAACCCATCTGCGACCGCTGCTGAGAGTACCATATCCTCCCATTCCGTCGCTGCCGACACGACCTATGCCACAGCCGATGAGTCGGCTGTGACAGATGCTTCCTTTCCGCTCCCGCCGCCGCCCGCAGCGGCCGTGCCATTCAAGGCAACCCAAATTGGCGCCCCCGCCGCGTCGGGGACAGGCAAGCCAGGCAAGAGCGCACTCAAGAAGCCTTCGGCACCGACCAAGCCCAAGTTGACACCGGCAGAAAAAGCAACGCGAGGTACGTTGCCCCTATAGGTACTTTCTTTGACCTATTTGATGTGCTCTGACCGTGTTTCCCTCTCGTTTTCCCAGGTCTTTGTCACCGACACGATTGACCGCCTTCCCCTCGAATGGCGCGGCTCGGACCCGGCGCTGACCAGAGTGGCCCAGACCACACTGGGTGCATTGATCAACGCCGGCGACGCAGGCTCCCATTGTACGTACTCGTGCCTCTCTTCTTTGACGCTGAAAAAAAGGCTAACCTATGTTGGTGGGTCCTAAGTGCCGGACCTGGTGTCGGCCACGAAACTGCCGCGCGTGCAAGTCAACAAGGCCCTCAATGCTCTCGTCCTGTCCAAGCAAGTAGTCAAGGCCCAAGATGCCGGCGGGGCGTTGTACGTGCTGAACGTGTTGCCTTGAGGAGGTTGCGATTGGTGTGTATATTATTGTACTTGTACTTGTACTATTGCCTGGTGACTATGTGTACATGATCGCGGGTTCACCCAAACAGAGTCGTGCAGGCAGGTGAGAGACAGCGGGGAACCGACCTGGTCATGGCCCAGGACCAGTCATGCAAATTACGATGAAAGCGCGAAGAACGAGAATGGCAGGGGAACATGCCGGAAGACCAAGGGCATGGCTTGTTGCGACCATGGACCCGACTAGGCCTGCTCAGGGAGGGGCGCAGAGCTACCCGCTTGGACTTGACGTGCCTCCTGTTGAGAATCAGCAGCCGCCTTGCTCATTGCCTCGATCCACATTTCTGTCGGGATCGGTCGCGCGACCGAGGAGATGTGTCGGGCCAGAGCCAACACAGGCAACCGACGTAACAACCGCCCCGAAAGACCTTTGGTCTGGCGGGCCAGTTGGGCCAAAAGAAAACTAGCCCTGTCTGGACCCGTGGGTGACGTGAGCATGGATGCGACGGGCCATTGCAACAGTGGCTGTGAACAGAGAGGGTCAGCGAACACACGCAAGCCACGCAAGCTGATAAAGCGGGGAGGAGAAACGTACAACGTGCGTGGCCATGCCCTTGGCCATCAATTCCTCCAGACATGTGCGCTGGATCCAATAGATGGCTTCTGAGGAAGGAAGACCAATGTATTGTTTAATGTCGGCTCGATCCATAAAGGCCGAATCTGCAGAGAACGAGATCAGTAAGCCGTTTCAGTTCACGTTGGTTGAACCCCTACCACCAGAAGAGTCCACGTACCCATCGCCTCCGAAATGTTGGAAGTGGTCATGACGAGAACATTCTTGTGGTGCTTGAGCTTGTCCAGCTGCGTGAGCACCGCATTGACCACCCGTACTGCGTCGGAGGGTTCAAGGCCGCCCAAGGAAGCAGACCGTGCAGTCGCCAAACTTTCCACCTCATCTGATAAAGGGTACGTGTGAGTATGAATTCGGATGAAGAGGACCGATGCGTACCAATCAAGATCACAACAAACGCGTCCTCCTGTTCCACCAGTTCCAGAATCATGGAAAACAGTCGCTGCACCAACTTGCCCGACTCGGAAAACCATTTGGAAAAGAGCGAGTGGGAGTTGACCTCAACCAGTTGGCTGCTGGCATACTTGGTTCCCAATCGGATCGCGAGCTTTTGCGCCAAAGCCTTACACAGACTCGTCTTGCCCGTGCCGGGTGGACCATGGAGCAACACGAGACTGACCAAAACGGATGTGAGCGGGCTGTACAAAGAGGGAAGAGAAAATGGGCCACGTACCGATTCCAAGCAATGATGTCAGCGTCAATGCCGCATTCAGACAGTTCAATGGTCGAGTAGATATACTGGAGCAACCGTTGCTTCACATCATCGTCGTAGATTAAACTAGCCCCCCACCATGGTCAGAAAACAGCAACCAGGAGAAAGAGAAAATCAAGAAAATAAACGTACTTGCGCCACAAGCCATCGTACTCTTTTCGTGGCAAGGCGGCTGTGCTGGCGGCCGTGACGGGCTCCTCCTCGCCTTCCTCGTCTCCACCGACAGTAAACTCTTCGATCGCATCCGGAACGAGCTTGTACAAATGAACATGAACATGGATCTGGCTGAGAGTGACAGTGGGCTGCCCGTTGGCTAAAGAAGAGACAACAAGTTAGTAGGGATACGCGAAATGGATGCGGAGGCGGAGGCAGACGTGGACCCAGTCAAAAAAGACGCACAGCATTCACCGACGGCAATCATTTCAACGTTGGAAGCAAGCGTTGGATCTTCCTTCCATCCGGGAAGCTCCGCATTGCATGTTATGGACGGAATGTGACGCGCCAAGTATTGGTCGAGGGCAGTGACGAGAAGGTGGCTGGCGACACGCGCGTCGTAACGCAGCCGCACCTCGACTGGAGCGGATAGCAAGCCATATGGTCAGTAAACCGGACAGAAATGTGCCGATTACGATTCCTACGCACCATGAAGTACATCCACGGCAACATGAGCATCGGATGTCAGCGCCAGCTCGCCCATGGCCACAGAGCGGTAGTGGTGGGTGGTGGTGGTGGTTGAGTTGGACTGGCCGCTTGTCAGAAACGCCACGGCCCCAAGTCAACAAGCACCACACCAGGCATCACGTGACGCCGAGGAACACGTCCACCGCGAATGGAATTACGTAACAGTATGCCAGCGCGTTGCTCTGGGCGCCAGCAAAAAAGATCCAGCTGTTCTGGTGGTTGTTCCACTTGCTCTGGCGCGTCCGGGGAAGTACCAGGCCCTGACATCAACGCCACCTTCGGTCGATTGTCTATGCCAAGCTGCCTACCGTAACAAGCCGTATAAGAGGGCAGGAGTGGATGTAGTTCCTGTGGTCACCTTGGCAACGAGAGTTCCCTGCCCAGCGAAACTTTCAATCCTAGTCCTTCGAGAGAGTGTAATTTTTCCTTGAAGCATGTGAAGCGGCCTGCTGGAAAGACTGAATGATGGACAGAGAGAAACGAACCACCTTCCTTGAGTCTTGAGGGAGGTGGTCAGACGAAGAGGACAAAGGAGGATATGTAGAGTGAGCATCAACGCCATGGAAAAGACCAGAAAGGTACCATGATGACTTGGCAGCCTCAGACGCGATCGAGCGATGCGAGGGGGGAGAGAGGGGTTGAACACATATAGATAACGCGATAGGGGAACGGTTGTGAGTGGGGGTCCGTGTACACACGCAATTCCGTAAGGTAGGAGGAAACCTAGCGGAGCGCCGCCAGCGACGTTCGTGTCCGAATGCGTAACAACTTCTTTTTGGACGAATCTGGCGTCCCAAAAGAAGAGGGGGGATAGGCAGGAAGATGGTCCGGAAGCAAAGTGGGAGAAGGAGTGATGTATGGGTCCTTGCGCACCGATACAAGCGAAGCAAAGGATGCCTTAGACCGCAGACGGGACCGTAGGCCACCCTTTTTGGATAGGGAGGGAGTCGTGGGAGTGGTACCCGTTCCGGGGGTGGGACTACGCACGTGCTCTTCTTGCCTTGAGGATGCACTAGGCAGAAATCCGTCCCGCGAATGTTTGGAGGCAGAGTGAGAACTGGTCGAAGCCGACGTAGGACTGAAAGGGCGGGTGGAGGCAGGGCGAATAAATGATGGGGGTGAGGTGGGGGCGACGCCTCGCCGTTTGGGTGACAAGAGAGAGAGAAGAAGGTAGCCAGGTAAGATGTGCTGCTCATGCCAACACTCCAATCGTCTTGGAGCCTTGGATCCAACCGAGATGTGTTCTTGTTTTCACCGATGCAGTCGACCGAAGCCCGGGAAGGAACGTCCTCGGTAGCGGCTGTGCCTAATGCCCAAAGAGACGACACTTTGCGGAGTACCTTAGTCTGTACCTTTGAGGGAACCGCTGACGACAAGAAGGGCGAAGCTGGAGATGAGGGTCTTCCCTCTCGGTTCTCCCCGTCCCCTGCCCGTTTGGCACAGAAAGAAGAGTGGCAGTAATATTTCCTCCTGAAGAGTCAGAAGTGAAACCGATGTCAGAGTCACGAGATTGTGACGTTGGCCAAGGGCTGTCGTCTAGGGAGGAACCGATCGACCCGATTCCGGTATCGTTCGAGTACTGCGTCTCCAAGGAGTGCTGGCTCTGTCGCACTTGGGGTGAGGGTCCCGTGGGTAGATCCCAAGTGGAACGCGACTCGTGTGGTGTCATCGACGCGCTGAATGATGGTGTGAACGTATGGGGCGAAAGAGTATCCCACTCCCCCAATCCGGCGCCTGACAAGCGAATACTGAGCCGAGGCGGTTGGTGAGCTTCGGCCCGATGCAAATACACGTTGGATTTGAGCCTAGGAGGGGTAAGTAGGGGTCTGTGGGTTATCCGGGCCCGCCCACGCGAGCTAATGCAGAGCTGTCGGTTCCCTTGTCGGAAAGGAAAGTGCTTGATTCGTTGCGAGGAAGATCCGAAGCCGGCTCCGTTGCAATGGTTGAGGTTGTGGTGGAAGCACGGGATGCGAGTCTGCGCTGATGACTGAATAGAAGAACCCCAGCTTCGTATCTCTGCTAATTCAGCGGCGGGAATACAGGAGTTAGAATCCGCCAAGTAACAAGAAAAGTACCACAGGAATAAGAACATACGCTTGGCCTCGGACCTAGATGAACCGTGTGGGGGGGGCAAAAGAGAAGGAGGAGCCGTGGGCGTTGTAGGCGAGGCGGGTATTGTTGTAGGAAGCAGATCGGATTGAGCTGAAATACTAGAGGCGGTTTCAACGGACGTGTCGCTCACTCGAAAGGAACTTGATCCATAGGGGGGAATGGATGCCGCGCTGACCCACGGCGAAGGTGAAAAGAAAGATGACGGCGCCAAGACAGCATCGAGCTTAAGGATACTGTCGCGTTCACCACGACAAGCAATGACATGGGCGATGACGACGCATCCGATTGGGCATATTGCGTGGGATGTCGTCGTGTGTTGGGCTCTGAGGCAGGCCAATGAGTGTGTCCAGCATTCCTCTTGACCATCCGATTCATCCCATCGCGGTAGAGGATGTGGGTTTGGACGGGGAAAGGTGTGGACCAGGTCTGAGAGGAAGTTAGCAGAGCGAGACCGCATGCTTCCAGGAGTTGTGGCAGATGGCGGTTTGGCACTTGAGGGTGCGCTGCTGGTAGTCGTAGTTGGGAGCGGGTGTGGTGATGTAGGGCGATGACGAGGCGAAGATGGAAGAACGAGAGTAGCGAGGGATTTGAGGGCGCCAGGAGAGGAGCCAGCCGACTGCCTTCGTCCGTCGCGGAAAGGACAGCCAGAGGCGTCAAGGGGGTATTATGGCCGGCGCCACTTTGCCACCGCGGTTGTCGCGCTGCCGTGACGAAGGTGTTGGTTTCCTCCTCCGTGTGGGCTGGAGACGAAGGCAGGGGCCGGGCCGGGGACAAGGGCCTGACGCGCTCCATTGGAATGGAGGGGGGGGGCAGGGGTGGTGGTGGTGCTCCAAGATTCGAACGAGGGAACCGAGTGGGTAGGCTGGACAAACCATGTGTGGCCACGCTGGAGGAGCTGGCAGGCGAGCGGCCAGCTGGGGCTGCCGGGGCGAACAGTGGCCATTATTTTGCCTTTACACCCCCTACTAGAAAACCAGACTGCGCACCAGTGAGACACATGGCCTGGGGCCAGTGTCCGCGGGAGGGGTGCGGGGGTGCTCGCGGGTGCACGGCGCCAGTGGCTGCGTTTGGTCGACATGGGACGGAAGCGTATGTGAGCACGCCGTCGGGCCATGCCCCGCCTTCCATGCGCCCTCGCCGCTGACCGTGTGGCTCCGCCTCGGCTTTGAACTGGGAAAGCAGGCGCAGCAATCGACATTCGTAATCGGAGGCCACCATCGGTGCCTAGCAGGTTGGCCAACGGCTTGCTTTTGGCCCCTGGCTGTCTTGAAGCGTCAGGCTTCAAGCTTCACGCTTCACGCGTCACGGACATTCACATCCATATACGTGTCACGCGCCACGCCCCTGGCTTGGACAAGCTTTAGACCCCCTCTTACATGGCCCCATTGATTGTCACTAATGTACTAATAGGCCCTCTGTTGCGCCTCTCAAGCTCCAAGGTTTCAAGCTTCGAGCTGATCTGTCGCTCCGGCATCCTCCGAGATGCGCCGCTGCCAGACGGGGAGAGAGGTGCGGTCGATGCGGCAGCAAAAAGCACAGACGATCGGATCGCTTTAAATTGCTACTGCGCGCCACGGCACCAATTCAGATCATTAGAAGCTTAATAGCAAAACTCTGCAAAAACACAGCATATGAGGTCAGCCAGTCCAGCCTGAAGTTGGTAAAGCTAAATACTCGTAAGGCTGTTGTTTGCACGTGTGTACATCATGTACACGTTTACACAAGTGTGGAAGACCGCGGGGAACGCCACGGCGGCGTTTGTGTGGCTAAAATACTGCTGATGCTGTGCCTTTTTCGGCAATATACCATTGTTCTCCAGCGTCTGTCTGAAACGAGCTAGCTGTCCCATTTCTTCAAGAAAGTCTCAATCCCCACATTGTGGACACAGGTAGAGTATATATAATCGCCTCAAAAGTATGGCACTACCACAAAGCTGTGGAAGAGTCAAGTGCACGTGCACCACATACCACGACGCTATCAATATAAAAGGGCTACCCTAGGTATCTTACACCCCCCAGCCGCATTGATCCATCTCTACCTCTTCATTTATAAGTAGCCTGTAAGCTGTAAGGCATAATTTCACCTACTATATCCCGGATGGGAAAGAGAGCATAATCGATTAGACTCTCTATTAGAAGTATCATCATAAAAGGCGCAAGAGGCGCAGCCTTTCTGTAAATTGACCAAGAGAGAAACGCCCCTGGATTATGCTGGGGCTCTTCTCATGCATCATGAGATGTATGAATTGTTGCAAATCTGAGCAGTGCGAGCCATTCGCACTCGCACTCGCACTCGCGCTCCTCCTGCTCGCCCGCCGGCTGTGAGCGCTCAAAAGCTGAGCGCTCAGCGTGGCCCCCGTTGATCTTGAGGTGTTGAGCCACTGCGGGTGGGTGTGTATTTTTTTGGCCAACATCCTTCAGTCCCTCCTCAGGCCCTCCGGCCTAGTAAGGGTTCCGTTATTTCTCAGATCTCACTTCTCTTTTCCTTGTTCCGCATCCTATATAGCCCTGATGGCAACCGGCTGCTTGACCTTCGTCTGTCGGCGTTGCTGAAGATTTCTTTTTAGACAACCACCACTATACGAATGCGCTTCACCCCTGGAGAGGACCATCATGCATCAGGGCTCCAGATCTTATCATGAGCTCAGCTGGACGTGCTCAACGGCGCTCCACGTTGAACGTTGAACCGCCACCCCTGGGCAGCGTGAGGCCTGTTTTGCCAGCATGACAGCCTTTTCAAGTCGGTTACCTGTAACACGGCATAGGCATATGTTGGTAACCCTTATAAACGTTAACCGTTGAACGTTGACCGGGTTGACCAGCCTAACCCCCCACCACTGCAGCAAGTACGCAACCATGAAAGGATACCATCAATGCAATGGGAAAATGGGCGTTTTTGTTCACATGAACTCTGCCATCTGGTTGTGGGGCGTTTAAGTTAAGCGTTGGAGTATTATAGGCGTGTTCTTCGCGATATATTTAACGTTTCGGGCTCAGGCCACATGTAATGATGGGCCATGTGTGCCATGTTTTCTACCCAGCAGGGGGGCACCGAGGCTTCAGCTGAAGCTTGAAATCTGAATATGGCGAAAGGGTGGACGTCCGTCGGCGCGTGCTCTACTCTACTTGATATACTACTAAGCGCTAGTCTCACTTCCGCGTACACCACCAGAAGGGGTCTGTTTGCGCACGCACGCTGTGATACTAGTAGTTGCTATGCCGAGTTATTCTTTAGGCCAATATGAGCAGTTTGGCGCAATACATTACAGGCAAAAGCATGCATCCCAGTCGTAGCAAATATAAGAGCAATCGGGAGAGCCAAGTGGGCACGCAAGCTCTGCTCACATGTTGGGCGTCACACCCAGCGACTTGGCTTGGGTCCAGGTCGCATCGACGCGATCGAGCATGGCCTGAATCTGCCTGACGCAGCTTTGCGAGCCTGGCGTAGCTCATCCGTCGGTGCCTGAACATTATCCAGGGACAAAAGCTGACGCAACAATTCCGAAATCTTCTTTTGCTCCAACACGATTTGGTGCACGTTAAACCGCCCTGTGGTCACCGCGTTGGGTCCGGTCAAATTGATGGACTCGGGCGGCACTTCATGAGCGGCCTGCCTTGATGCCAGACCCTCCTCTGCAACACTGCGACACTCTGTTCTAGCTGCACCATCTCGGGGAGAAGCTCGACCTGGGCAACGTGCTGGGCCGCCCGGATGCGACGCAGAATGCCTTCCTCCGACTGGTCCTCCTCGGCTGCCTTGCGTTTCGCCGCGGCAGCCTGCTGCGCTCAAACTCAGGGTAGGACGGTACTCGGGGAGGGGAACGCGGGGCTGAGCACGCGGCGCCTGTGCCTTTCGCCGCCCGGGGGATGGTTGGTGCGTCGGCGCTGCAGCGGTTGCCCAACCAACGTCACGCAGTCCCCGTCGCGGAGACGGTACTGGGCCAAAGAGACAGCGTCGTCGGTCATCCTGCCGGCCGGGGAAAAGACTTGCATCTTGTCGTACGGCACCGATGTGGCTGCTTGGATCTCCTCCTTGAGTCAGCGAGCGTGACGGGCTGCGGCTTCTTGGGCAGGCGGAGGGAGAGCCTCTGTTTGCCCCACTGGACATCGATGCGGTGGATGGGCGGGGGCGGCGGGGCGGGCGGGAAGCCAGCGGGGCCCGTGCGGGTGGGCTGGCCCGAGCGCCAGTTGGGCAGCCAGGAGGACATGGTGGGCGGCTGTCTGCGCCTGCTCGTCCTGGGCCCAAGTGCGGTGGGAGCGAGCAGCGGCGGAATGCGGGGCGGAAGGGGGGGGGCGGTTGAAGCGAGGCAGACAGCCGGGGGCGGTGGGTGAGCTCGTTGGCCGGTGACCGTGGTCTGCCTGCGTGATGGATCACCCATGCCCCCACGCGCTGACGTACGCCGGCGCGCTCCAGCCTGCGTCTCGACTCGGGCCTCTTGCTTGCCAGAGCAGCATCCACCCACCGCCACCTCCACTGCCCCCAACTACCCATGTGCGTCCCCTTCCGTCTGCTCCGGTGTGCTGCCCACGCACACGCGACTGACCGCTGTGGCCGACAGGAAGCTGTGTGCGTTGCGCGCGCCCGTCCTGCTGAGGAGTATACTGACCTCCCATCTGCCCTACCCCCTAACCCTCACCCTGCCCCCACAGACGGCATCTTGATCTATGCCCAGCCGCCCGGCGGGCAGGCCGTGCCGCTGACCAGCGCTGGGACCTTACCACCTTCAGCTGGCTCCAGCGCAGCACTGTCCAGGACATCATGGCCTTCATGGCCAAGGTGCGTGCCGTTCTCTCCTGCGTGTGACCTTGGCTGATCCATCCTGTCTGCCCCCCCCCCCCCCCCCCCGCCGCGCCCTGCCCTGCCCTGCCCTGCTCTTCCCTGCCTTGCCATGTTAGACGGTGGCTGAGCGCACTCGTCCCACCCAGAGGCAGAGTGTGCAGCAGAACGAGTATGTCGCCCCGTCCATGTCCGCCCTGCTTCGAGGGGATTAGTGGGGTGCTCATCAGCGACACGGAGTACCCCACCCGTGTGGCCTACTCGCTGCTCAACAAGGCGCTCGACGAGTTCTTACTCAAGGTGCCCCGGTCCATGTACGACGCCCAAGTCAACCGTATCTCTCTGGGGGTGCCCAACCTCCTGCCAAGGGCGAGGGCATCCTCAATGCTCAGAACGCTTTCCCTCAAGGCACCGAGTACTTGACGCGGTATCAAGACCCCGCCAGGCCGACCAGATCATGCAGGTCCAGCAGCAGCTTGATGATACCAAGATTGTCCTGCACCAGACCATCGACTCGGTTTGCGCCGTGGGGAGGACCTGGACAAGTTGGTAGAGAAGAGCAGCTCGCTTAACGAACAGAGCAAAATGTTTTACAGTACTGCTCGCAAAACCAACTCCTCGTGCTGCACCATCATGTAACCCGTTTGAGCTACCGCTTGTCTTGTCTCCAGGACCCTTCGCGCTGTTCCCCTCTTCCCCCTCACGTTGGTATACAATCCTTGCTTCTATCTTATCTATCAGCGGTTGGCAGGGCCATTGGTTGCATTTGCACATGCAGAAATTAGTCTGACCACCGGGGACGCAAGGATGCTCAGTGCTGCTGAAGGGATGCAAGTACCAGGATGAAACCGTGTGTGGTGTGTGGGGGGGTGAAAATATGCGGCGGAGGGCCTCTAACCAAAGAAGATCTCACCCATAAAGTAAATTGGAAAGCTGTTCGCGCACCATGGCCGTCAGCTCGTCTTGCTCGGTCGAGTCCTCGTCTGCCTCTGGCTCGTACGACCGGACCAACGTGTCCGGTACCTCGTCCGGCTGCACCGTCTGCCACGCGGGCGAAGGCGCAGAGGGAATGTGATCCATGTTTTGATAGTACCGCGCCAGTTGGTCGGTGATCCGGTCCAGGTCTTGGCCTAGCTCGGCCGCTTCAACTGCAGCGGGGCCCATGGGAGGGGTAGGGCAGAGCTCGTCGTACTCTCCGCCGCCGGGGGTTCATCCGACCCATCAGTTCCACTGCTCTGTCGCGTGGGTGCACTGAGCATCCGAGCAGCAGGGGAACGTGGTGGGCGCCGCTGTGGCTTCACGCGAGGTGTCCTGCGAACAGGCGTAATCTCCACCACGTCCTCGTCCGAGGACATGCCAAGGTCGATCACCTCCCCTTGCGTCAAACGTGGAGTTGGACGGGAAGGCATGGAACCCACACCCTGTGCAACTTCCTTTTCCTCTGGATCATCCTCTTCGTCGCTGGAAATGACCAGTACGTCGGTGGTCGGGGGAACGACGACTTGTTGAAGCACACATTCCACCTCGGAATCCGACGTGTCTTCCGCCTCGCTCTATCGTTAGGTCGGATCGAACTCTTGAGGGTCTGGGATGTTTGGGATATGGGCTTGCCCGAAGGAACCGAACGTGGAGCACTCGACGGTTCAGGGATTCGCCTCTTGGGCGAGCCATGCAACGTTTGCTTATCACGATCTCCGGCCTCATTGGAAACGGGCGCCTGCTTACCACGCGCTTTGGCTGCATCTGAAAGTGGTAGGGGGATCAGCACCACATCAAGAGATAATGGGGGATTGTGGAGCTGCAACGTACTGGCTGAGCGACGGGCGTGGGTGAAGGTAGATGCAAAATGGAGGGACGTAGGCATGCTGGGGATGGGGGGTGGTTCGGCTTCCTGCTCCTGTTGTTGCGCCTCCAGGAAAGGGGGAAGCATGCCCCGTGCCCGGGCGCGTCGGGCCATGCGGTCTGGATCTCGTGGGCGATAAGAACAGGAAGGACGGGAGTCTTCTGGCAAGGATGGTGGGGTCGTGACAGAGACGAGGGAGCCTAGCAACCGGCGGCTCAGCTGGTGGGAATGACGATGGCAATGGGGATGCTGAGGGGCATGCGAGTGAGAAGGGACAGAGGGGACCAGGCGGTTGCCCAACCGATCCCAGCGAAGATACAGGTTGTGGGAGGAGTGTTGGGCAGGAAAGGATCCTGCCTCCGTGCTGGCCGCTCGATCAAGTTCCAACTCGGACCCAGACGTAGACTTGGAGAAGGGGTATGAAGTCTTTTCTTGGACAGAGAGATTGTTTGGGGAGTTGATCGGATTGAGGCAATTGTTTAGCTGCACTCTTAGACCGTTTGGACGCAGGGGACGAACCCGGCCTTTCTTCCCTCGTTTCTCTGCGGCGGCCAGCCCGGGCGTCCATCACACCAATACACGTTGGGGTCCCGCACAAGCACTCCATCGGTTTCGAGACTGACTTGAAGCTTTCCCAAGCTAGCAAACACCCCGTATGTCAGTACTGTCGGGCCCAATCAAGGGGAGAGGGGAGGGGGAGAGCGTACAGTAATCATATGTCAACTCTTCTCCAGCGGCAATGTCGCGGGAAGCAAAAATCCCATCTCAAACTCGGCCGAGCGCGGTTCGTCGTTTCCATAAAGGATAAACTTTTGCAGGTAGCCATTTGGTTCGCAACTGTGATTGGCAAATCGGGCGCGATTCCCCTTGATGGCCGAGTCAAGACTGCTTTCCGGCGGGGTCGTAGACAACAATGTAAAAGTTGCCCAGCTTTACATAAAGTTGGGAAACGCGGCGTTGCATCTCGAATTGGTCGATCACTTCTCCACGGTACTCGTCAATGAGTTGACCCGATGCTATCGGCTCGAGGGTGAAGAGACCGTAGCCACGATTGCCCACACGCTTGACTTCGCAGCGCGGCACGGGCCGGGTGTAGAGGGGCCCGTTAGTACAGCGCTCGCCATTGCGACACAGCGTTGGATCGCAGAGGATGGACAGATTGCGGTTGATGCACGCGTCGCCACAGTGGTCGTCCCCTTGGGCGGGGCAATCGCACTGGTTGGCGGGCGCATCAAGGGGGCGCAATGCCATTCGTTCCGCGGCAGAAATGCGTAGCGTGGAGGCGCATCATCGCCGCGGGGGAAGACGGTGAAGGCAGCCTCGGGGGTGAGATGCTGCGGCGGGGGAAGGGGTGCGCCGTATTCGCCGCCAATGGCCGAGGGGGTGGTGGCGGTGGGCGTGGGCGCAGCAAGCGCCGACGCCAGCGTGTACCCGAGAGCAGAGGAGGCTTCAAAGGTGGCGCTGAATTCATAGTCGGAGGGCAGGTCACTGAGCTCGGAGCCCGTGTCGGAGAGGTCGGAAGAAGAGGGGGTGGGGCTTGCCGGGACCTCGGTGCGGCTGCTGCTGCTGCCGGCGGCGGCGTAGTCGTTGTGACGGGGCAGGCGGGGGCTATGGTGGGAGGGGCTGCGTCCCACGGCGGGCAAGTGGAGGGCGGTGACGGCCATCACGCGTGTCGTGGCGGGCGTGGAGGGGGCGCGCCGGCAAGCGGGGGCGGGGCCCGGGGACGGCCGACGAGATGGTGGGGCAGGCCGGCGGCGGTGGGGCTGTCTGGGGAGCCGAAGACAAACGGCGGTGCGTGGAATGTTTTGTAATGTTCAGCCCCGCTGCAATTTCACAACCCCGACCGCCGCGATAGCCGCGATAGCCAGCCACGCGAGAAGTTCAGTGCGGATATATATAGCCACCGGACTCCACGCCTCCCCCCTCGGCCCTTCCCCCCGCGGCCATGCTCGCCCATCTGCCCGTCGAGGTCGCCGTCCAGATCCTCGCAGCGCCCATCCTCACCCCCTCCGACATCGCCCGTGTGGCCCAAGTCAGCCGCGCCTGGCGCTCCGTGGCCGCTGCCGAGCCTCTCTGGCGCGCCCTCGCCCTCCGCTTGCGCCTCGTCCCCGCCGCCGCCCACCGCCAGGGCCTGTCCGCCGCCGTGCACGCCGCCGATCTGGCGCTGGCAGATGTGGTGCCGGACGTGGCAACCAGCTGGCGTGTCTGGGTGCTGCTCCAACTCAGTCTCGCGCGCCAATGGGGCCGTGCCAGCAGCGATGCTCCCACCGACACTCCCTTGCCCTTCCCCTTCCCCCTCGTCCGCTCCACCCTGTCCACACGGGGGCTGCCTTCCTTGTCGCCCGGGTCTCCCGGTGCTCGTCGGGCGCGGACAGCGGATTTGTGCTGGTGCCCGAGCACCAGATGTTTGTTGTTTACAACACCACGCTCGGCCTCTCCACCCTCGATCTCGCCTCCCACCAGCGCATGTGGTCCGCACCCTGCAGCCCTGGTCAGATGGTGCACCGTGTCGCCGCTGGGCGGGGTGTGGTGATTGCCCTAACCTCTTCTCCCTCCGAGGGAGAACACGTAAACTGATGGCCCAGATCTATACCACCCACTATACTCGCGAACGGCTCGGGTGGGGGCAGCCTGTCGCGCCGGGCCACTTGGTCCACTGGGCCGACGTGCCGATTCCCTTCCCGCCCACGGGTCTTCAGCCCGAAGACACGGGACCCAAGATCCGATTTCACTATCCTGTCGTTGCGTACGTCCGTCGCCACCCCCCGCCCCTTTGCGTGAGGTAGGTGCGACCAAATTGACCGATTCGCCTGTCGCTCAGAATCTCACGCGGAATGGAAGTGTTTTTCATCGATATCTGCACGCCAACGATCATCCGCACCACAACCCTCCGTGAAACAGGGTGGATTGTAGGCTTTGAATTTGACCATGCCCAGCTGTTGGCCATTGTACAAACCTTTTCCGCCGTGCGGGAGCTGCGTGCCATCCGCTTTGGCAAGCACCCACAGGGGACGGAGGACCACAGCCTGCCCATCCTTTTTCCCACCCTTCCCCTCTGGCATGCCGACTTTACCGTGCCAATACCGAGACGGGCACATCTACGCCCGCCGATGTCGCCTGGAAGGTCAATCGGGACGGCAGCGTGCCCGCCCGGGAGGCAGACCTGGTATTGGAGCACACTAACTTCCGCCCCGCGCGCTATTGGTATTGGTCTACGCTTGAGCTAGACCTCGAGGCCAATCTGCTCTGCATGGTGGGTCGCTTCAACAAAAAGGATCCATCGCTCAAGATTGTTGTGATCCACAACTACCAGCATACCCTCTTCTCCTCTGCCGACATGGCTCCCGCCCCTGCACAGCCAGCAGACCTTGCAAGTCCAGATCGGGCGCCCCCACCACATTGGCTTCCCGTCCCCGAGTGGGACCAGGACGCGGAACAGCGAGCGTCGTTGCCCTCTTCTCCTTCACCCACTTCGGCCGGCCCAGCTTTGCGTTATCTCTCCAGGGTGTGGAAGCGAGCTATCGTGCTCGAGACAAGCACCGCCCCCTTTTGTCTCTCTGTCCTTGGGGGGTGCTATGGATCGGCCACGGTCCGGTCCTGCTCTCCTTTACCCACACCAACCCCCCCGTCCGGGCCGTCGTGCTGTCGCTCCCACGTCGGGCGCCTCTAGGCGCGGGACCGGACCTGCTGGAAGCAGCTTCGGAACCCAGTGCGCCGGGCGTCCGCCTCGCTGCGCTCGCGGCGGCTCAAGCGCAACGGGAAGCTCGGTTGTGGGACCAGGGCTTCCGCTTGCCCGACGGTGCCTACCTCACGCGCACAGGCGCGTACGCGATGCTGACGGCCTCCCAGGACCCACGCCGCGTGTCTGGGTCGCTGGGAAGTGGAATTTGGAGTGGTCTTAGTGCGCTAAGCGACCTGGCCAGCCCAGGTGCTCGCACCGCTCCCGAAGCCGAGACACCCACCGACGGCACTGCCACCCCCGGTCGAGTCGGCGGCGCGTCGATGTTGTATGCTTGGGAGCTGGGCATGTCGGCTTGGGCCGCTGTTGACGCCGAGTCGGTTGCTCAGGCTGTCGAGGCACGGCCGAGCGGGTAGAGCTTGGGCGGGATGCCGATCGTGCTGCCTATTTATGTCTCTTGGTGAGGCGCGCTTCAAGCTTCATTTATCTCGATCGAGCTCATATACATGTCACGCATCGTCACGCAGCTTTTTCAAACCTTCTTGGACCAGCCGTAAATATAAACAGGGTGAGGGAAGCCATGCTGAGGGGAGCTAGGACGGACGGACCGAACGACCATAAACGCTCCTCAAAGCTGCCGATCTGTTGGCGGCGCTTCATCGACGCTTGAATGTCGGGGAGAAACAGAGGAAGGGCCTCTAGGAGCTCGCGTTCGCGAACCCCGTCTGGGTGAAGCCAACTTACCAGCCCAGCCAGTTGCTCGGGCGTGTCAAATGCAGCCCATCGGCGAGGACAGCATACCGTGCCCAGCTCCGCCTGGGCACGAGCAACCACCGTGGCCCAGCGCTGGGGGGTCTGGGCCCAAGCGCATCAGTTGAGCGGACGCAACATCAGAGGTCTGCACCAGGAGCTGGCCCACTCCTCCCCCCTTTAACGTGTCATCAAAGGCAATAATACTGTCGAGCCACCAATACTGGTTATAAACCGATCCTTGCCGAGTGGACGAGCGCAGGTAAAGTACGACCAGTGGCAACCAATCTCCACCAATTCCTTGTGCGTATTAGCCAGATCCGCCAGCCCCTTTTGGCATTGCGCCAAATCCGGGAGACGCACAGGGGCAGGCATCGGAGCTGGAACGACAGTAGAAGGCTTGGCCAGTGCTGGAAGATGAGGAGAGGCAGCAGTAGCTGATGGAATTGGACATGCAGTCGGTCGGTGTCGTTTCCGGGCAGGTTCAGGAGTGGATTGCGATAGAGGACGGCCAATGGACGAGGGATCCAGTATAGGGTCATCTTTAGCCATAAAGGCCAAATTGGGATTGGCCACATTCGGCAAAACCTCCGGGAGCTCAGGTGAGCGGGGTGACGGTGGGACGACGGGTTGCAGGGGTTCAAGAGGAGGCACAAGGGACTTCCGTCCCAACGGCAAAGACCTAGGGAAAGGCGCAGATACCACGGGAGAAGCAGGCGGAGTCGAGGCTGAGCTGCTTTGGACCACGGTCGCATGCTGCTTTGAGGCGGATGCACCAGAAAAAGAAGTGTTGGCGCCATTCACCAAGCCAATGCTCTGCGAAGGAACGACACGATGTGCGGGTGCAGGCTTCGCGGATTTAGCCAGCGCTGTGGTGGTGTATGCGCGGGGTTCGCTCTTACTAAATCCGATTGTTGCCTTCTGAGATGAACCTGAACCAGGTTACCCAGTTCCTTCTGGCGCTCCTCGATAGCACCAATACGCTTAGTGTTATCATCATACGCAGTCCAGAGCTCGATCAAACGCTTGCGAATGTCTTGGTGCGCCAACACGCTGTCAATAAGGGAAAGAATATGAACAATCTCTGGGTGAATGAGAGAGCGAAGTAGCGTTCGGTGAGGTGAACGCTAAGCGGGGTCTGGGCCGCGTCCCGAGGGCAGTGTGTATAATTCCGACTCCCGCCGATTTAACGTCCTCACCACCCCCCCAGCACGATTGGCCTTGCACCCTGCACCAAACTTGAAGGATCTCCTCCCAGGTCGGCAGACTGCCCGGTTCGTCTAATGGCTGGGGAAGGTCCTCTGGGTGGCACGAGCCGACGTACCCGAGCAGGGCGTGTAGCCAGCGATCTTCTTCCATGACGAATCAATCAGTTCCTTCTCCCACGTGTGGCCCAGAGAGGCACAAAGGGTCTTGGCATCTTTCCACAGTTGGTCTGGAGGCGTGGGTTCAGGGCGGCGGTGGTTTTCTCAGTCTTTTCCGTTCCCTCCGCCCTGTCCTCTTCTGATATGTGGTCGTTCCCCGAGGAGACAGGGCCGCTCTAGTGCCTCCGCCATCAACTGCTCGGCCTTCTGAAACGCCTGAACCACTTCAGTGGCAACGCGAGTGGTCGCGGTAGATAGGTCCGATAACTCATTTACACAGTCCTGGTTTTCCCTGTCAATGGCAAGCGCTTGCAAAACACCCATGAATCGCAGCCATAACGGAGGTCAGTTGGCAAGGTCATGGCACCAGGTTTCCCCAGATCCACTGGGTTGTACTGTAGGCCAGAACCAGGTCTCTACCAGAAACCATCCAGTCCGAGAACAGGGCCACAACTTATCAAGGCGTGCCAAGCGAATGACACGTTCCAACTCAATAGGACACAGATGACCGACGAAATTGTACTTGGGAGGGAGAGATGGAGTCCTGTCGGTCCCGTCGACGAGGCGCGGGGGTACAGTCCATGGCACCCGCTTCGACCGTGGCGTTTTTGGGCAAAAAAGACATGTACTTGATTGAGGGGGGCAGAGAACAAACTGAGGTTGGCGGACGAACCGCGTTGGCTTTCCTCCGTAATTCCAGATCCTCGGCCGGCGGCCGTGAATACAGCGGGATTGACGGATGCACCACGTTGCTTTCCTTGATAATCCCTGGTCTTCTTTGTCCACGGTTGGTGACAATGATGCCGGAGACCCAATGGATGGGCAGTCGCCTGGGAATTGTAATGTAATGCAGTGTTGGCGCTTCAATGACGGCAGGGTTGGTGGTTTGTGGAGGGGATTGAAAGGGGATGGACCCCAAGGAAGGTATACCGTGAGCGGAAGATTGGATGTGGCCCTGGGGGTGAGTTGATTGACCAGAGCCAATACCTGGTTCCCTGAGGAGGGAACGGGTGCGGTGGACAGAGCACGTACATCGAGTGCAGTGGACGTGTCAGGGTGAGCAACCAGGACTGCTGGGTAGGTAGGGGATTGAGAAGGTTGGAGGGGCGCCTGCGCGGAGGCGACTCCCCGGAGTAGGGAATCGAATGCGGGCGAGTCTGGAAAATGTTCCGCAACGGGCAAGGTTAGCAGCTGGTGCACACACTCATGCGCGTAAGGGGCGGGAAGAGCTGGAGGAGGCGAGCTTGATGTGTCCCTTGCAGAGCCATAAGCTGGCGCCTGTGATCATGTAGGCCATTCAGGCGGGACAGATGACTGCGTAGAGCCTCCTCGATTTGAGTGTTCCCACCTCCTGGATTCGGTACACCACGCCAGCGAGCCAGCGAGCCCTGCAATCCGGATATGGCCTGTTCGTTTTCGGATAGGCGAAGGGAAGCATGTGAATAATTACGCCTCGCCTGCATCACATGCACCCACCATTGTGCCATTTCTCGCGTCAATGAGATGTTGGTGTCCTGTGCGTTTGTTCTGTGTACTCTCTGCCGCAAAAATCTGCCGCTAGCGCCCGACGCGTGCATTGACTCGAGTTGACTGCCAGCAGCGCCGCCGATAGGTGCTTTGGGAAGGTTAGCCCCTGCATAGCAGACATTATAGGAAGGTACGCACATACTAGTGTACCCATCTGGGGCACGGCGATCGACTCTGCTTGAACGTGAGACTTAACGGAGGCGAGCAATGTGCCCACAACTTTAGCTTGAGGATCCGAGGAAGGAACATGACGTTGGAGTGCCGATAGGGTCTTGGCTAGAATTTGAGATTGGGCGTGCCTGGTTTAGGGCTTCATCCTGGGTTTGAAAGAGAGTCCGGGTTTGAGCCCGAGATCCAGTTTGGGCTTGGGCTTGGGCTTGGGCCTGTGCTTGTGCATGGGTTTGAGCTTGAGCTTGAGCTTGAGCTTGGGCTTGGGCTTGAGCCTGGGCCTGGGCCTGAAAGACCAACACCTGGTTTGCATGTTTTTGCACGAGTGGCTCACCGAGGAGGGAAGATGGCACAGGGAGGCAGCGTGTGAACGCCCAACAGGAAGTTGGGAAAGCCGGGTGGAATTGAGGGGTTATTGTGCCCTGGTTCAAGGCCACGAGGAAGTGGGGCAGTAGGGAGGCGTTCTGCACCCCCAAGGGCTGCTGCCAAGGTTGAAGTACAGTCATGTTTGATGCCAGCGCAGGCGGCCGTAATGTGGGGTGAAAGGCGGGAGAGGGAATAGCATTCGTAACAGGGACAGTGAGAGGCGGGATGGTTGATTCGAGTCGGATGGCCTTGGCCGTTTGGACGGCCGCGTCGGTTCCTCGTCGTTCTCATCATCATCCCTAGTCAGATCGACTATCTGGGTGCGGCTGTAATGCCGATCTTGATTCGAAAGGAGGCGGGTGGTGGGGACAGGCAACGTGACGCTCGTAGGGGTAGGAGCCGATTACGCTTTGAACGGGTTGGAAAGCGTGGAAACTACCTTAAGTGCAGCCAGTACACTATCTGCGCCGGATGCAGACCGCGGGCTCTCCGGGCGTCGGTACAAGGCCGAGGAATTTGCTGGGTTTGTTAAGAGAAGGTGGGCAGCCCGTTCCACGGCGGGCGGGGTCCAGTTATCCTCCTCAGGAACCGATTCTCCAGGGGTAAAACGGTGGAAGGGAGGATAGACACCATGCCTATTACATTGCTCGGTTGGAGCAGTAAAAGGCTGGGGAGAGGAGGGCTGCATCGCAGCGCGGATAAAGCGGCGGAGGAGAGGGACTCCCCATGCACGGGGTGGACGAGCAAGCATGCAAGATGCCATTGTCCTTCGAGACTGATTGACAAAAGCGCTTACATCGGGCCAGGAATGGCTAGTGGCGTCGTACAGCGGCCCCAGCAGGACCTCATACTGGTACTCCTGGGGAGAATCCAAAATGTGCCCATATGGGAAGAACGGGGCACACGTGCCAACACTGTGGATGAGCGTGTCGGCGGTTAGCTCTGGTGGGGGCGAAGGGCCCGGAGCATCTTTAGGAGCAGAGTTGCTCAGCGCCTCGTTGGAAATGCCATTGATCAAAGGAGCAGTCCTCTGCTGGAGCATGAGGCGAAGATATTACAGGGTGTCCGCAAGCCTCTGTCGGCTGGTGATTGCTCAAAGCAACGCCAAAGAGCCAGCGGGGGCGGACAGCCACAATAATACCCCAGCGAAGCTCGTGAGGCGTGAGACGAACAGCGACACACTCGCCGACGAAGAAGCGTTGATTGAACGCGTGTTCGAGCTGGAGCGCCAGCTGGTGGACGCGAGCGGCCGGCATGAGCCCCGCGCCAGCCTCGTTAGTCGGGAAGAGCGTGAGGCGCTGGATGGGTGGCAAGGCTGTGCCTTGCCCTGGGGCGAGAGAGGGAGAACGACCGCTAGCGCTCTGGACAGAGCGCACCAGAGCATATTTGAGCGCACGAGGCATTTCAACATACAGGAGCACAAGGGCAGCAGCTTCAGCGCGGCAACTCTGGAAGAGGTTCAGGCCATGGCGGCCAGTGATGCGGTCGACAAATATGGGAGTGCGGTAGTAGGCAAGGCGCTGAGCGCAGAGCCTGCTCAGAAGCAGAAGGGGTCAGTGGACCGTTGCAGCACACTGGGGTGGGAAGAGGTGGAGGAGGAGCCGAGGCAGGGGCACATACTCGGGGGTGGGAAAACTCTCCCCTGAGTTTGATGGTGTAGGAGGCGCATGCAGCACAAGGAGGCGGGGGGGGCGGGGCGTCCGGCAGAGCGGACATGCCCGGCGGGGGAAGTGGTGGTGGTGGTGGTGGTGGTGGTGGTGGTGGTGGTAGTGGCGGCGGCGGGGGGGTGAATACGTGGGGGGGGCGCTTAGGAGCGCTGACACCGCTCGTCGCAAAAGAGCGCGGCGACGCGTTTGGGCAAAAAGCAGCAACCGCCCACGCCTGCGACGGCCCGCAGCGGCCCCTTTGAGCTTCATCGCCTCTTCGAGGGAAGCCACACGCCACCCAGCGCCCCATCACCGGTGACATGTGAATGTGACTAGCTAGTGACAGGCAATGCGTGGTGACACTGCCCCTCGCCACCCAGCCGGCGCCAACCCGTACACCGTCGTGCTAGGTTTTTGCATGTGTCCTTCTGGCCGTGTCGACCTCCGCCTCCGCCGCCTTCTCAGCGGTTGCGGTTCATCTGATTCGTCCACCTACAAGGGCCCTTCTCATGCGGCTCAGTCCCAGCACCATAGCAACTGTGTCTGATGAGTCCCGCTTTTTGGCCCGGCTCCCTCCGTCGATGCTTCAATTGTAGAGCTTGTGGGGGGGGCTCTCTGTATGATATACCAACCATTACGATGTATAACCTACTCCCATATTCGCTCAATGAGCCTGTCGCGCAAAATCGTCGCTTACCCGACGACCCTCAACCGAACATGGCTTCAAAAATATGCCCACCGCACCCCAACAACTGAATGCGGTCTCTCACTGTTAAGTGAAGTCTCGGCAGATATGACACCAATTCACTGCTGGACAGCTTTTCTTGGTCCGCCGGGACGGGTATGTGTCTAGCCAGCGACCTTCTGACGGCCTCGACTATCATGACGTCGGCCCCTTTCCCATTGTCCACGCTGTGGGCCGCCCGCGTATACCAGGTCCACTTTCCCGACTACCTACACCTCCATGACGTGTTTCATATGTCCCTCTTGCGTGCACATCATATACACCCCGGGTGGCATGGACCCTGCCCGCTTGATCGATCCCCGGCCTCCTCTCCCCGAATATGCTGACGATGGTGCGGTTCATCACCAGGTCGAACACGTCCTTGACTCTCGCTGGAAGGGCCGTGGGGCCGCATGAGTACTTCGTTCGCTTCTGGGCTATCCCCCGTCCACGCGGGAGCGGTACCCGGACATTCATGGGTCCGTCGTGGAAGTGTAGGGCTATCCTGTCACGGAATGACTAAGCTCGCTCCAAATTTCCAAATCTGCATCCTGTGTCTCTCGTTCTTCTTCCTTCCTTTTCCTTGTGTTCTCTGCCCGATGCTTCTTTCTGTTTCCTCCCACGAACTATCTTGCCTTTCCCCCAGCCTCTGACAGGCCTTGGTCTCCCTCGTTTAGTCCCGACTGTTACATATCCGTGTACTCTGTTACACTTTCCTCAAAATGATGCTTGCCGTGAGAGAGACGGGGTACCGTATAGGAATCGCCCGATGTACTAGGTCCTCAGCAGTGTTGAGAGCTGTGATGGTATTGATACACCAACATCTAGACGTGCCACAGGAACGACGAATATGATGACCTGATTGACTGTTGACAGATAAATCTTCCTTTCTCTGTTATTCTGTTTTGTGGGGGGGGGGAGTCGATATATCCCACGACCCGACGAGGCTATACTAAGAAAAGGGGATAAGGGAAAGGAACAATCAAGTAGGAGGGAAGCCGCGCATGCGTTAATATCTGTCAAGGGGACAATGGTACCCCAGAGTCACGAGCGAAGTCGGGATCAGACCCACCTGGTCTAGTCCCACAGATTGACTGGTCCCTGATTTGTTCCATATCCTGTTTTCCCCCCTTTGTCTATGCTCCCCTTTTCTTTCTCTCCGTGTGACTCAGCTCGCATGTTCTCTTCTCCTCAGAGGCATATATACCACAGCCTTCCTGCTTTCAGCCCAACCGCCCACCCCATTTCCATCGGACACATTTCTCCACCCTCCCCACCCCTCTTCCTTCCTCCCCTTGCACATCTCCAGCCGCTGCACAGGTGCCAGTGCGTCCAACGCGGCCCAGCCCGATATGGCCGACGCCGACGACTCTCCGTTCCCCCCCGCGCCCACCCTAAGAAAGAAAATGCCAGAAAAGAGAGCCACACATCAGAACCATAGAAACACTGAGCGTCCATCTGTCATCATCGTTTGGCTGATGTCGCTCCCATTTCTAATTTCTTCGTCCCGAGCGTCTCGCTCCTTCCCTGTTCCCATGCGCTCTACTCTACCTGCTTCCCCACAAACGATTGCTACTTCTCCCCGGCGATTCTTCACTCAAAAGCTCTCATCTTTCTGTGGCCCTCAAATTTACACAAGCCAAGGCCTGAATGACTAACAGCACTATATAACAACCGAGAGCAATTTAATGACCCGCGCAGCATCGACCATCAAATTTCAAAGCTGCGTTTGGCAGTCAGCGGTGTGTATCAGAACAGTAGTTTAGGGGACGGTTGGTTGCAACTGGGAGACTGCGACGTGGGCGAGCGGTTTATACAGATCACGTGATGTCCGGTGACTGCCGTTCCGTGATCGATGATCGGAGGGTGTCGAAGGTCCTTGATCCTCGATCATACCCATTTCAAATTTACTCAGCCCTAGCCATCAAGGCTTTGCCTTGCAGACGCAGCAGATGGGGGGACAACGAAGCCTGCTCCCCGCTCAGCTTGAGCGGTCGCTAGTCGTCGAGTCATCGATCATCCTAGCCATCATGACAGATCATCGATCGTCACGCGTCAGGAGCCCCGCGCCACAGGCCGTGTCGCCGCATACTTTGAGTGTCATGCATCCGTCACACATCATCCACATGCATCACCGCTTGCTCATGCATCGGATGCGTAACCCTACGTGTCCATGCCTCCGATCACGACGCCGGCCGGCATCATAATCAGCTGTCCCAATACGCCCAAGCCTAAGGCCTAAGGCCTAATGCCGCTCCCCCCGTATCGACCACATCCAACCAACCCAGCAGTCTCCGCCACCACCGCCACCAGCCTACGCTGCCGGAGCCCGCCATTTCCTCCTCGCCGCCCACCATGCCGTCTTCTACGCTTGACTCGGACGGCGACGAGCTCATGCCCGATGCGTCTGCACCGGCAACCCATGCATCTACCAGTGGTGCTCCTGACAGCCATGGCTCGGACCACTACCCCGTCCTTGATGACCCTAGTATCAGTATCGCCCCTGATCTTTTAGACGACGATGGTGATGGCGATGGTATGGACCCTCAAGACCTAGGGGACGAGGATGAGGACCAGGATGAGGGGGACGAGGATGAGGACGAGGACGAGGACGAGGACGAGGACGATGAGACGATGGCTACTATCCCGACGGGGCTAACCTCGGCATTGATCTCCGCGCCATGGCCAGCTTTTTCTCCAACTTTAACGAGCGCTTCAAGGTACTCTTGTCCGCCATCAAACCTGGCTCTGAACCATCCGAACAACTTGATGCGCTCGAAGAGCTCGCTGGGCTCTTGAGCATCAGTCAAGAGGACTCGCTCCTTGGTCAATTTCCCACCCGCGCTTTTGTTCGCGAGTTTGTCCGCATTTTAGGTGGCACGCCTCCCACCGGTGCGCACGACGACGAAGACTCTGCCCAGGAAGAAGTAGACCCTGAAGTGGCTGCAATTCTGAGCGCAGTTGGGAATGAGTCCAAGTCCGAGCGGCAGGTGCTTGCCGGCCGGTGCCTGGCCAACCTGATTGAGGCCATGCCCCAGACGGCTCGCGTCGTCGTACAATCTGGCGGTGTCGAAGCCATGGTTTCCCGCCTACTGGAGATTGAGGTCATTGATCTGGCTGAACAGGTGCTGCAAACACTTGAAAAGATCAGTGTGGACTACCCTGCCTCAATCGTCAAGGCCGGTGGGTTGATGGCTGTCCTTATGTACCTCGACTTCTTTAACCTTCACGTCCAACGGACGGCGGTGACAACATTTGCAAACTGCTGTCGCAAGCTCCAAGAAAGCGATGTAGGCAATGTCCGCGACACCATCCCTCTCTTGTCCAACATGCTCGGCAACAGCGATAGGCGTATTCAAGAGCAAACATGCAAGTCCATCGTCCGTATTCTCGAGAGCTACCGCTCGTTCCCCGCCATGCTGGCTCAATTGGTTACACCTGAGCTGTGTGTCGCTCTAGAGAAGGTTCTTGTACCACCAGCACCGGATGTTGATGGGCCTACTTCTGCAGCTCCTGTGGCTACCATCCCTAGTTCCATGGTCACCGACTTGGTTCGCGCTCTTACCTATGCCACCCGTTCCTCCCCCGCCGTTTCGCGTCATCTGCTGGAAAGCAATCTAGGCGATGCACTGTATGCCATTCTTACCGGATCCCGTGCTCCCAACGTGGACGCGGTGTCACCACCAACAGGCACAGGCAAGGTGGCATTACTGCAAAACCTTAGCACGCGGCCCAAGGAACAACTTCAAGAGGCACTCAGTTTGACCATTGAGTTACTTCCCTATCATCCCAAGACAGGGGTGTTTGATGGACGCAACTACACGGAGCGCGCGTTGCAGCTCGTAACAGGCGAGCGGACAGCAGATCAAGCTGCCTCAATGGCGAAGCTGAATGCAGTCAAAGCCGCCCCAACCGAGATGGATCCTCAACAAGCCAAGCCCGTCCTGGCGCTCTGCAAGCTTATGCTCCCGGCGCTGGTGGAGATTCATGCTGCGTCTGTCACACCCGCTGTGCGTCACAAGGCGATTGTAGCCATTCTGAGGATCTTTGGCTTTGCCAATCCGACTCAGTTGGCTCAGCTCTTGGTTCCGGTGGCTGTCCCTGCCTTTTTGGCTGGCGTGCTGTCGTCCGATGATGCACCCGCGCTGGTGCAGGGATCCTTCAGATTGTCGAGCTCCTGGTCGTCAAGTTGGGCGCAGAGTACTTACGCGTGCTGGAGCGGGAGGGCGTCATCTGGGAAATCAAGCAGCTGGCTGAGCAAGAACTGTCAGGTGAACCGGGCCCGATCTACTCCGTTCCTAAGGAGGAACGTCGCTCCAAGGTCAATGCCAAGGGGGCATCGCATCTGACTGCAGCTCAACAGAAGGACATGATCATTGTGCGGACTCGCATCTTCCAAGCGCTCTACACTTTCCCCCGTCAGGCGGACACAAACGTCCTGCCTAGGGCAGAGGCTCTGGCGAATCACATTCGTACGAGTGGCCTCACCTCCGCCGAGGAAGCTCGCCGTGCGCTCGATGAGATCCTTCTGGCCGTGACTTCAGAGGACGATGGTCTGGCTGGATGGGAGTTGCTCCAGTCGGGTCTGATTGATGGACTGCTTGTCCTTCTTGGCGACACGGATGCACCTCTCCCTCCCACTGTACGGAGGCAGTTGTTTGATCAAGCCGTTGCTCGGCACCCAGACGGGGCACGCAAACTGGTTCAACGCCTTCAAGAAACAGTGAGCCGAAGTGAATCGGTCGAGGTGGTTAGTCTGTCGGGAGCGTTGGACGAGGAGATGCGTCGATTGCCCGGTTTGGCCTTAACGAAACAGATGCGGCTCAAACTCGTCTCGTCTGATTCGAACGTCCCTCGATCGTGTCAGACGCTGATGATCGGCATTCATGCTGTTGCTCTCGTATCCGAGTTAGACGAGTTCCTCCGTTCCAAGATCCAAGTGGCACAGTCGGTTGCTAATGGTGCAGGTGGAAGTCGGCTGTCGTCGGTCCTGGCGGCGTTTGCTGCTGCAGCTGGTGCACCACCACCGAGACTAAATGATCAAGCTGCTTCGCCGGGGACCTCACTTTTCGGTTCGCCACCGTCCGACGGCGACGATGGGACTGCACGTCGTGAGGCGGCCGCTCGTACCTTGATGCAGGGGTTGTTGAGAGGCGCGTTTGATGACATGCCCGACGACGACGAGGCCGCCGCCGAAGGTGACACTGAACCCCAGGAGGAAATGACTGAGGAGCGGACTACTGGGGTGGACAAGGACAAGCCGTCTACTTCCGGCGAAGGTTCCTCTACTTCCGGGTCCAGCTCTCGCCCAACGGAGGGGAGACGATCGACGTCCTATTCTGACGCTCTGCAGCAATCACTCAACACGGACGAGTGGCACATTGTCTTTTCGGTGGGATCGAGAGGTGGGCTTGGATGAGACGGTTTTTGGGGTGGTTTATCGCATGGAGAGGAGAAGAACCCGGAATGGCAGCCGGACCGCACATTCTGGTCCACCCCTTACCCCGTCTCGTTCCGCAAGGTCAACGGGCCTGCACCCAAACCCGATCGTACTCAAACGAAGGGTAAGTAGACTTGGGGTTTGAGAGGGGTACCAAACGCTGACTTGACTTGTGCAGACGATGCTCCCGCTGCAGTAGACGTCTTCCCTCCCGAATCAGAGATGAGCAAGACTTTGACGCTACTCCATGCGCTGTACGAGGCATTCACTCTTGAAACGCCCGAGACGAATAGTCAGGAGTTTACGTCGCTCTTTGTCAACAATAAGCTCACAGCCAAACTCAATCGGCAACTCGAGGAGCCCCTGGTGTCGGTGAGCCATATTCTTCCACTGTGGGCTCAAGAGCTGCCGCGGACGTATCCGTTCCTGTTTCCATTTGCTACCCGTTCGCTTACTTACAAGCCACAGCCTTTGGCTCGACCCGCCTGGTTGCGCGTTGGCAAACCTTGCTTCGTTCTTCGGGCGACTCTGTCAGTCGTGCACGAGATGAGGCGTTTGGGTACATTGGTCACCTGCCCCGGCAAAAGGTGCGGATTGGGCGGGAGAAAGTGATCGATACGGTGCTCAAGATCTGTGGGTCGTACGCCAAGGCTGACTCGATGCTGGAGGTGGAATACTTTGACGAGGTGGGTACGGGTCTGGGCCCGACATTGGAATTTTATTCGCTGGCTTCGCGCGCTTTTGCTCGTACCGACACGGCCATGTGGCTTGGGTGCGGGCGGGACGGGGACGAGGAATATGTACGTGCGCCACAAGGACTGTTCCCTTCTCCTCTTCCCACTGGGGGGGAGACAACACCGGCAGGGATCAAGCAAGTCAGTTTTTTCAAGCATTGGGCACGTTTGTCGCGAAATCGCTCTTGGATTCTCGCATCATTCACATCGAATTTAACCCCGTCTTTCTGGCTCTCGTCATTGGTCGGCCCGTGGCGAAGACAGTGCGGACGGTGGCCCAAATTGACGCCAAGTTGGCATCCTCTTTGAATCAGCTCCTTTCTCTCCCTCCGGCGGAGGTGGAGCAACTCGGGATCGATTTCACGTTGCCTGGGTACGATTCGCTCGAGTTGGTTCCGGGTGGAAAAGACACGGCGGTGACGGGAGAGAACGTTAGGGCATATGTGGCGGAGGTGGTGGAGGTTTTGATTGGTCGTGGCACTGCGCCCCTGGTTGCTGCTTTCCGACAGGGCTTCCAGAAACTGATGGATCCCCAGGCTTTGGCTTCTTTCACTCCGGTCGAGTTGGTTGAAGTGTTTGGCAACGCACCGGAAGATTGGTCGCACGCGACGCTGGCGACGTACGTCAAACCGGACCACGGATTCACCTCCGAGTCGGAAGCGTACCTGAACTTGCTTCAGCTCCTGACGTCCTTTGACGCTCAGGAGCGCCGCCTTTTCCTGCAGTGGCTCACGGGATCGCCCAAGTTGCCCATTGGAGGGTTCAAGGCGTTGCAGCCCCCATTGACGGTGGTACGGCGTCCGCACGAGGCCCCACTGCAGCCGGACGACTACCTTCCTTCGGTGATGACCTGCGTCAATTACCTCAAACTGCCCAACTATTCTACCAAGGGGGTTATGGGTCAGCGTTTGCGCAAGGCCATGGTTGAAGGTGGCAAGTCGTTCCATCTGTCTTGATTCTATTTACGTCATTCCCTGTTTCATCTTCTGCATTCGCAATCGCTCGCCCCCCTTGTTTGGCCTGTCCTGTGGCAGCGAGGAACTTGGTTTTACCCTCATCGATCATCTTTGAATGTTCCCGACCACCGCGGCCATAGATTGTTTAGCAAGTTAAACGTCACTGGTGGTGTATCATAGACAAGTTTGGCTACTGCCCTTCAGGCAGGAAACACGTCATCATCTGGGAATTGTTCTTCAATGCTCTGCCAAAGCCAAATTCTAAGACTGGATGAAAGTACATGTACACAGATGATAATATTCAGCAATCGTCAGTCTCAAAAGAGAGGACTGGTAAGAAAGGGGAGGCACAATGTGCAAAGGATGGCAGCATGATGACGGCGAGTCACTTAGTAGAAGTCACCATGGGCAATCATAGCGTCAAAGACGAGGATGGCTCCGTGCAGGTTGGCGCCGCGGACAAGGGAAGGAAGCTCCTCCTTGGTCAGCGCGTACTCCTGCGACGTGGCGTAGCACTTGTCAAAGCACTCGGACATGATGTTCTTCAGACGCGCGTCCACCTCCTCCGACGTCCACCTCTCGCGCTGCGAGTTCTGCGCCATCTCCAAGCCTGACACGGCCACACCGCCCGAGTTGGCAGCCTTGCCCGGGCCGTACCAGATGCCGGCCTTGGACCGGTTGGTCTCGTACACGTGAATCGCTTCGGCAGTGGAGCCCATGTTGGAGCCCTCGGCAATGTACTTGCAGCCGGCCTTGACCAAGTACTCGGCCTCGGGTCCGCTCACCTCATTCTGCGTCGCGCAGGGCAGCGCAATGTCCACCTTCTCCACCAGGGTCCAGGGCCGCTTGCCCTCATGCCACACAAAGTTCGACAGGTCCGACTCGAGCGCAACGAGACCCTTGCGCTGGGCCTTGAGCTGCTGCACCTTGAGCACCTCCTCGGCAGTGAAGCCCTTGTCGGCCGACTTGGCAATGTACGAGCCGGTCGAGTCCGACAGTGACAGCACCGTCGCCCCCAACTCGATCGCCTTGAGCGCAGCGTACTGAGCCACATTGCCACTGCCCGACACAAGCACCTTTTTGCCCTTGAACGACTCCTTGCCGCCCGTAGCTGTCTCGATCATCTTCTCCACATAGTAGATCACACCGTAGCCAGTGGCCTCGGGGCGGATGAGGGAGCCACCCCAGCTGAGGCCCTTGCCAGTCAAGACGCCCTCCCACTTGTTGGCCAACTTCTTGTACTGGCCAAAGAGGTAGCCCACCTCGGTCCCGCCCACATTGATGTCGCCCGCGGGCACATCCGTGTCAGCACCAATGTGGCGCCAAAGCTCACTCATAAAGGCCTGGCAGAAACGACGAATCTCAGCAGGCGAGCGGCCCTTGGGGTCAAAGTCGGCACCGCCCTTGCCGCCGCCCATGTTGAGGCCAGTAAGCGCATTCTTGAAGATCTGCAGTTCAGACAGGCAACGATCAGTAACCCCGTACAAATGGACGTCATCAAGGCAGGCGGATTACAAGGGAAAGAGAAAGACGCACCTGCTCAAAGCCGAGGAACTTGAGCACCGACAAGGTCACAGTCGGGTGGAAGCGGAGACCGCCCTTGTAGGGCCCGAGAGCCGAGTTGAACTGGACACGGAAGCCATTGTTGACCTCAATCTCGCCCTTGTCGTTCTCCCAGGCGACACGGAACTGAATCAGGCGCTCGGGGATGGAGACAACCTTGAGGATGCGCTCGAGTTCAGGGCGCTTTTGGAAGAGGGTCGAGTCCTTGAGGCAGGAGACAAGCTCGTCGTAGGCTTGCTGGAACTCGGGCTCGTTGGGGGCAACCATGGTGCAGCGATGGAGTGAGAGAAGAGGAGGTGGGGTGAGAGGTGCTGAGGGCGGGGGGGCGGGGGACAAGGAGGGGAGGCAGCTTTATATAGCCCAACGGGAATGACCAACAGCGCCGGAAATTCATTGACTGCTGCCACTAGATCTAGATCTGGCAAATCCGACGGATCCAGTACGGCGGCGGCCGGGTGAAACGTTCAGGGCGAGGCTCACAACGGGCGAAACCACAGACGGACGCAGCCACTGGTTGGGCTGGTTAACCAACACACTCGGCCAGAGCGAGGGACCAGCCCGAGGGCCTGAAAGGATCCTAATCGATAATCTTTAGGAGGCGCATTCGAGGAGAAGGGTAGTTCCCGTAGTCATTAGTGCGTGAGGTCGGCCGGACCAGCCAGACACTGCTGATGCCATGCCTTCCACGGCACTGTCCTGAGTGTGTCTGTGTTCAACGTTCACCGCTGCCGCTTAGCCGGTAAGGGGTAAGGGGTAAGCGGCAAGCCTTGGATGCCCCGCGGTACCATCCCCCTGTCGTTTGATCGGCTGGTCCAGGTGGGCTGTGTTTTAGTGACCCTAGTGACCTCTCTAGCTTCTTGCTCCACTGCGGAAGGCCGCCCTGCTTTGCCCACCCCTTTTCGTCCATCTGATGGGAAGCGGCCGGCACTCCTCAGGGCACTTTTGCATTACGTGCTTAGGGTCAGTGTGCGCAGTCGCTCAGGTAGCCCCTGCTTCTTGCCGTCCTCAGCTGCGCCAGGCCCAGCCCAGCCGGCTCCCAGCTTCAGATCCCACAGCTGCTGCTTTTTTCAGAGCTGGACCGAGTGTGGTCCAGGGACGGGCGGAGCGGGGTAGATGGCAGGATTACGGAGAAAGACAGCTGGGCTTGGGCGGAGGAACAGATTTTTAGCAATTTCAACTCTTATCAGGTCGCAGATGGTCTCAGCTCAGACTCTGGCCGTGTGCTGAGTTCGCGGCAGCCGCCACGGCAGCACAGCCGGATTGTCCCGAGGCGTCGCGAGTTGTTCCGTTGGAATTTCATTTGCAATTGCTTTTTCCGCATCCACGCCCGCCACGGGCATCAGCTGTCTCACCCCGCCCGCCCCACCGCCGTCCTCATGCCGTCCTCTGCTGTCCTCTGCTGCCCCTGTCGGCCTCGTCGACATCAGATTGCCATCACCGGCCGTAGGCCTCACCGGTTCCCGGCAACCAACCGGCACTCTTCTGGGGTAGGAAGGGATAGGACGTTGGAGCCAGACTTAAATAACACCCTGGCAGAAGGTTGCGGAGACATGGAGTCTTGTTGAACGTGGGCGACAGCACCCCGGCACAGCAGCCTCGTCTTGTCTCTCCTGTCTCTCCCACCTGTTCACCTTGATGTCTGCAAATCCAATACAATTCATGCTAGGTTCCTGCCTCTACTCTTCGTCGCCGAGTCCGAGTCCGAGTCCGAGTCCGAATGCGACTCGGGCCCTTCGGTGGCAGGAGCTGCCTTGGCCTGCTGGGCAGCGACAAAGTCGCGCGCCCGCTGCAGCACCGCCTGCTGGTCGGCGGCCGTGCCGTGCCTCTTCTCAAACGACAGCCATTTCTTCAGCACCGAGCGTGCCTTTTTGCTGGACAGCTTGCGTGCCAGCAGCCGTTCGAACAGTGAGCGCACCGTGCTGCGCCCCGCCCTCGGCGTCGCCAGCAGTGCGCACCACCTTCTCCTCCTGGTCCAGGTACTGCATCCATACGTCCAGCCGCTGTGGGTGGGAATCCACCAGGCCCTCAAACAGCACCCGCCCGCGCTCTGTATCGCCCCCTGGCCGGGTGCGGTACTCGGTCAGAGCATAGCCCAACAGAACTTTGACATGCTTTCGTTTTGGCAGGCTCTGCAGCAGCGCGCGGCCACCTCCCGCGCTTTGGACGCATTATCCGTCTCGAGGAAAGGTGTAGTAGGCAACCCACACCTTGGCCGACTGGCTAAACTTGCGTGCCGTCCGCTGCCACAGCTCCAGAGCCCGCTCCACCTTACCCGAGCGCTTGAGCATGTCAATGGCCCGTAGTGCCACCGTCTTGGCATCGTTGTTCTTGCTCGCCTCAGCCAGTGCAGCGTCAAACGTCGTCCCATCCTCTGCGCCAAACGCATTTTCCAAGTTCAAGCGCGCAAGCCAAACGTTCAGCCGCTCCGTCTCCTCGCGGAAGTTGATGATCGTCAACGCCCGCTCGGCCACCGCTCGCGCACGTTCCACATCACCCATGGCGAGATAGAAGGACATGAAGCGGATCCAAAGCAACGACGAGTTAGGCGAACCAAGCAGCAAGCGCTCAAAGTCGGCAGCCGACTCGGGTGCCTTCGTTGCTAGCGCCCCCGTCACATCCTGCACAGGAGCCTTGGCCGTCTTCTTCTTGGAGGCACTTGCCTCGTTGTCCGACTCATCCGATTCCTCCTCGGACCCAGCCTCGTCCGAGTCCGACACATCCGCTGCATTGCCCGACCAGCTGTAGCCACCGGACAGTTCGAGTTGATGCTTGGGAGCCGGCTCGTCGTCCACCTCCATCTCCTCGTCCGAGTCCATCTCGGAATCCTCCTCCTCAGAGTCCGAGTCACCATCAAACTGGTTCATCCGAAGATCGTCCGACTCGTCGTCCCCCTCGCTGCCGCTGTCGCTGTCGCTGTCTTCATCCTCCGACGACTCCTCGTCCGAACCAAAGGCATCGCCTCGCCATCGTCCGAGCTCGATCCCGCCTTGGCGCTCGGCTGCTCGTCTGGCTCGGCGTCCTTGACGAGCTGGTCGAGCTCCTCAGTGGTGAACAAGCTGCGCTTGAGGCCCAGGCTGATCTTCTTGTTAGCAGGGTCTAGCTTGATAATCTTGGCCACGACACGGTCGCCGACCGAGTAAGCTTGGAGCGCAGCTTCGATCTTGGTTGGTGGGTCGGCCAGGGCAGACTTGTGGGCCAGACCTGCCAAGTTGGATCCTTCCAGTTGGACAAAAACGCCAAAGTCGGTCGTGTTGCGCACGAACCCGGGCCGGGCCTGACCGACGGCCAAATCCGCAAAACGGAGTGTTGGAGCCCGTTTGGTAGCGGCCTGGACAGGCGCCACACTCTTGAGACTCAACTCCACCTTGACATTTTCCCCAGTGCCGGTCATCTTGGTCACGGTGGGAGAGACCACCTGGCCAATCTCGAACTTGCTCGTCCACTCTTGGACAAAGGTATCAAACAGTTGCGAGATGAGCGCCCGTCCAGTCAAGTGGCGGGCAATGTCGATAACAGACCGGCATGAGACGCAATGCCTCGCACTACCCCGACCACCTTGTCCCCAACCTTCACGTCGGCCCCCGAGTCAAGAACCGCACGGTTCACCGCCTCGTACGCCCCCCCGTAGCACCATCCTGCACCTCGGTGGCCAGCGTAGCCTGCGCGGCGGCCAGCGCCATGGGCGCAGAAGACACATCGGCCCTACCGCCATTTTTGCTGGTCCGCAGCACCACACACTGCACCGTACTCCCCACCTCGGGAAGCTTGGCGCCCTGCAAACCGTCCCGATCAACACAGTCGAGCAAGTGCAACCGGCCGGAGCGGCCGGGCCCAAAAGACACGGTAGCCGCCGTGGGCTCCTTGTGCCGGTGACCGTGCCTTCCAGAATCATATCGGGCACCAACCCCGACAGAGCCCGAGCTGCCACGGCCGAGGTATCTGAGGAGGGAACGACGATCAACAACCCTTCTCCTTGCTTCGCCCCGTGACGATCAAATCGGTCAGCTTGGAGCCCTGCTCCACATCCAACTGCTCCACCGTCACCGTCGTACCCGACTCGCGCGAACGAGCCTGGGCCAGCGCGTTGAGCGACAAGACCGCCTTGGCGCCCGGGTGAGGGGAAGCGTAAGCGTTGCCACATCGTTCTGCACCGACCCACCGTGCCCTCGACCCGCGTTCCATCCCGTACGGACGAGGCACCTTGTTGGGCCAAGTAGGAAGGCAAGGCTTGGCGAATGGAGGCGACGATGCGGCGTTGGTCATCGTCGACCCGCATCACGCGCACCTGTACCGTCTGGCCAATCTGCACCGTGGGGGCGTGGCGGTTGCTGCAATCTCGGTACGCGGTACAAATGCGCGCAAGGTCTGGAAAAAGTCGACGAGCAGCCCCCCCTTGTCCAACTTACGGCTGACGGTGGCAAGCGTAATCTCGCCAGGGCGCACTTCATCGAGGTTCGACGGAATAGGTAGTTCGGCACGCACAATCGATCGTTTCAGACTCAAGACGACCCGGTTGCGGGTGGGATTGACAAAGATGACACGGGCAGTGACCTTGGACCCAACGGGGTACTTGCGCTCGGGCTTTTTCAGTGCCACGTCCGAATAGTGCATCGGGAACACAATCCCATCCACTGGCCCGTCAAAGTCAACAAACATTGCGTCTTCAGAGATCTTCTTAACGGTGCCCTTGAGCACCACGCCCACGGGGATGTCGGCGACGCGCAAGTACTTTCTGTCGAGGACGCGCGGAGCGAGGGAAACTTCCACCACCTGGTCCGTTAGCGCGTGACGAATGACGCGCGCCAGATGGGTCGAGCCAACGCCGTACTTGTTCTCGTCCAAGCGGACCAGATGCTGGTCGTCGACATGGGAAATATGGGAAAAGCCCGGTACGGGCGTCACTGTCCCGGTGCCTTGAGGACGAAGCGCGAGGGTGATCCCCCAGCTCGGGTTGATGGCCGTGACCGTGGCGTCGACCAAGACGCCGACGGGCAAGGCCAGTGCCAGATCGGCAGGCGCCTCAAGCTGGAGCACATGCGGGATGGCAGACATGCCAATCTTACGATCCTGGGCTTGGCCTGGCGCCTCGGCATCTTTCTCTGCGTCCTCCTCTTCGTCCCCCAGCGACACCCCCGACACATCGATTCGGGCCCGAGGCGTCTGCACCCAGCACACGCGCGTCCAGGTGCGTGCCGGGGGTGTAGCTCTCGGGGCTGTTGGGCAGATGAACGGCAGGGACGGTGGCATCAAACAGACCCCATAGCTTGACTGCAATGCCTGCCGGCGAGGTGCCAGCGACCAAGGTACGAATTCGAGTGCCGGGAAGAAGGCCCTCGATCCGGGGAGCCATGCTGGCGCTGATCGTGGCGGCCGTCAAGGCCGAGTGGGGCCCAAGGCGAACCAAAGCAAGCGAGCCCGCCTGGATGGATTGGATGGCAACCAAGTGGACCGATCCGATCGGAAGCGAATCGGGGGCCGGACCCCATTTTTCCGTGCCAGCAAACGGAAGGAATCCCTTGATGCCCTTCACCCCTGTCTCCACTGCCCAGCCATTGTCTTCCTTGGCCGAGATGGCAACGGGCAACAGGCCCCGCGTGCAAATCCGACGCGTCCACCTCGGCATTGACCAGGGCCGGGTCGAGGCTCAGCACAGCCCGGCGCGCTTCAAAGTCGTACTCTTCCCGCCCGGCAGCGCCAGTGGCGACACTGCTCTTGCGTGTTGGCACATCGTTTGGGGCATAGCTCGCCTCCACCGCGACCAAAACCGTTTGGCCTGGATGGAACAGTTGGCCCAGTTGGGTAATTTTGTTCTTGCGGGCATTGGATACGGTCTTTTCCCCCCCCTCCTCATCGTCTTCCTCCTCCTCTTCTGACTCCGACTCTGAGTCGTCGTCCGAGTCGCTGTCGTCAGTCGCGTTGCGCAGGTGGGCAGTGAAGCGGGAACTGATGTTGGTGATGGGTACATGGCCCAGAAGACCGTCCGGGAGAGAGATAATGAGGGCCAGGGGATGGACAGCCAGGATGGTGCCCAGCAACTTGGTGCCCGGGGTAATGCGCTGCACAGGGGAGCCAGGTCAGCGCACAGCACAAAAGTAGAGCCAACGGGGAAACTAGAAAAAAAAACGTGGGTGGGGACGTACTTTGTAGTTAAGATGTTCGATCCGGGCGCCACCATCACGGGGAGCCTCGGTCCTGCGCTTGCGCGAGCGGCCCTCGTGGAAGGGACCCTCATCGTCGTCGCCGCCGTCACGGGCACGGTGGCGGCGTTTTTTGCCGCCCGACACGACAGCCTCGTCCGCTGCCACTGTCGTCTCGGCCGCATCGGCACGGGCGGTCTGCAGCGTGTCGCGGTACTCAGCAGGCGTCAAGACGGAGCCGCCACCACGAGGAAAGTCGCCGGACGTGAGGCCAGCGAGCAGCTGAGCGGCCGTGGTGGGCGCAGCGGGCTTGTGTGGCTTGTTTGGAACGGACTTGGCCTTGTGAGGGGGCTTGTGGGGGGCCTTGGCAGCAGCGGCGGGGGCGGCAGCGGCGGAGGAGCGTTTTTTGCCACGCATCGGACGAGATCGCTTGGACGAGCCCTTGGCCGCTGGTTTGGGCGGCGCGGTGGCCGCTGGTTTGGCCATGGCGGTGGTGTGGGGGGTGGGAACAGCGAAGGCGTCCAAGAAAACAGGCCGGCCAAAAAAATTGGATGCACCGAACCCAGGCGGTTGAAACTATGAATGAACATCGAGGCAGCGAGGCAGGTGACTACATTTCAAAAACAGGAGTGTGATATTGAAGCGTGGAGGAGCCCCGCAGATGTGCTGATGGGCCATGGCAGGGCACCGTGCATGGCTCGCCTCGCGTCCTACGCGCTGCCCACTACGAGTACCCCCCGCCCTCTTGTCGCTGGCCGACGGGAGCGTAGAGATGGCGGTCACATAGCACATAGGAAGAGGTCTGGCCCGCTCACCCCACCCTCAGGCCCTCAGGCCGCAAGGACCTCAGCCAAAACAAATTAACAACAAGGAACAAACACAGCCATCGTAGCTATTAGCTGCTGGAAACAAGATAACAGAACAAGTGGACCAGCGAAGGCAGCGTACCCCCCCACCCCCCAGGGAGCGCCACTCGGCCTACGCCTGCTTTGTCCTCCCGGGCGCGCCGGCCTTGCCTGCCGCATCAAACACGGTCCAAAACCTGAGCTCATTCGCGCCCGTATCGACGGACGCGAGTTTCTGTCCGTCGGGGGAGAGGACGGCATCGAGGATGCGGCCTTCGTGGGCGCGATCGATACGGTACAGCAGTTTGCCCGAAGGGTAGGACCAGAAACAGATGGCACCGGTACAGGATGCGTCGGTGGGGTGGGCACCATGGGTGGTGAGCAGTTCGCGGTGGTACCAGGACCAGTGGATCGAGCTGATTTGGGCCTCGGTCTGCCAGCTCATCAAGCGTGCTTGGGTCGCAACGTTCCAGATGTTGATGGTGCGACAGGCAGAGCCGCCGCCCGAGGCGAGGATGTGAGGATTAAATGGAGACCAGGACAGGGCCTTGGGCAGACAGAACAGAAAACGTCAGCTTGCCGCCTAGATGATACGGGGGAAGGAAAAAGAGAAAGAAAAAGAACATACCTTGACCGCTGCCTTGTGCTCTGAGCGGCTCAGGATCGGGCCCTCTTGCGTCGGTCCCACCACGGACCAAATTGTCGTTCCCGCCCGACGCGAACAACGCGCCATCCGTTCGGTAGACCAGGCCACACACCAAGCCCGCATGGGCACGCAGCATCCGCGTGGCTGACGAGGCCAAGCGAATGTCATGGTCGACAATCCAGCCTGTGCCATACCCGACCGTGAGCGTCGAGGCATCGGCCCAGTCCATCGCGCCCACTTGGACAGTCACTTGCTCCTCCTCCGCCTCTTCCGACGCAAGGCCGGAGCGAGAACTCGGGCGGAACGTGTAGCGTGCGCAACCCGTTTTTTTTCGCTGCCACGTCCCACACTTGGGCTGCCCCACTGGCCGTGCCCAACCACACAGCTTCCTCGGGGTGCCACCGGACCGCGTCACGAGTGAAACGGTCCACCGCCCCTTCTCTTCTGCTGCTCCAAGTCGACTAGCAACTCGACCGTGGCTGCATCGCAGTCCCATACATACACCGCCTGGCGCAGCACGATGGCCACTTGGTTTGCTACACTCCAGTCGAGAAGATGGTGGTAAAAGTCGTCGGAAATGTCCACGGCGTCCAGCACCTTTTCTGGTCGTCCTGAAATGGCGCGATGGGCGCGCAGGGCAGCGGTAGGGATCTTGGCTTGCTGGAAAACGACGCGTTGGCAGCTGCAGCCGAGCCAGGCGCGGCCGGAGCAAGGACAGCACCTTTTGCACGGGAAGGTCGTGCTCTGGCTCGACGTGGTGGGGGTCGAAGGGGTGGAGCTGGAGTTGGGCGTCTGGTCTTGGGTGGCGTGCAGGGCGGCGCATGGCGGCCGGGGGGGAAGGTGCGGCGAACATGCGGGTGGTGTGGAGCGAGCTAGTGGCTCGGCTGGATTCCGGATCGAGCGGCGGGCGAGTTACCGTTGACGGGGTGGAGTTGAGAGCAGCATCTACGCTCGCGAGGCTGTTTGCACCGACCGCCCATTGAAACATTGCCCCACGCACCCAACACCCAACATGCACGCTCCCAAAATATAAAAACAGATCGATTGGGCCGCTAAGAGCCTAACCCCCCTTGGCAACCGGTAACCCCCCTAACCAACCACACAACTATACCAACACGGGGCATTGGGCAGAGCAACCACATGACATGGAAAGCGAGATGCGAGATGCGAAAGTAACATGGCCGCCGCCCGATCCGGCCGGACAGGCATAATAAAAGGGAACAGGGCGTATTAGCAAGGCAGCCGAGGAGATGGGTATGATATGCATGGTGCTGCCTCGCCAAAACGCAGGCCCAATAACCACCGAACCGACCCAGTAAGGTTCAGCTGAGGCGACCCAGACGAGGCGCACACTGGTGTTAGGGACTGCGCCATTAGCGCATACAATGCACCGAGCTCGAGGCCGCCAGGGCCAGGGTACTACCGACGTTGGCCACGTTGCGCACACTCGCACCCACGTGCGAAACCTGCCTCGATGATGACGGCTCGGGAGCCTGCTCGTGTTCTCCGGAGCACGATGAGTATCGTGGGCGCGACCCAGCGGCCGGCGGTGTCAACGACCCGCTCCTGGGTCCATGCTGACATATCCCCCCGCTGGGCGGGGGACAATGAGGAGCAACGGCAGGCAAGGAGAGACAGGTGCCAAGGCAGGCTGTGACACTGAATCGGACGACGTGCGGGTCAGTTCCTCGTCCTCGGCCACGGGAGGCAGGATTGGATCGGGGGTTCAGGGGGTTCGGGTTCGAGTTTGGGTTCGGGTTCGGACAAAGGTAAGGGCAATGGGACAGCCGAGGGCATTGGGGGCCGGGATGGGGGAACTGTTGGGGCAGGGGAAGCGGGCGAGTAAGCTGACAGGTCGGGGCGGAGAGACGGGTAGCTTGGGGCCCATCGACACTTGCGACCGAGGTGTGGGGGAAGGAGCGCGCGCGGCGTGGTCCCGGCGGGTCTGGAGGCGAGGCAAAGTAGCTGAGGCTCGTGCCGCGCCTCTCGCCGGGGCAGAGAGGTGGGTGTGGCCTTCGCCGCCCCACGAGTCGAGGTGGGGAGAGCGGTGGAGAGGCGAGGAGGTGATCGAGTTGGAATGCGTGTGGGCACCCCACCCGAGCGATCGACGGCGCTTTTGCGCACACGCTCGATCGACCAGTTGTAAGCGACGCAGGCCATGGCTGCCCACTTCACAAGTCGAGCCAAGTCGTTGCTCCGCTGCTCTGGGAGCCGGCGGCATCTGTTTCGTCGCTTTGGGTTGGAGCGGTACATGGCTTGCATCTGTTCGGGGCAAGTGGGAGGACAGAGTGAGGACGGTGGACAAGGGGCTGGGCATCTTCCTCGGGCTCTGTACGTGGCGCAGGCAGAGGCGAAGCCAACGATTGGGGGCGAGACCACCATTGACTGGTACGTTTACTGGTGCGGCTGGCGCGGCGCAGGCCAGCGGCCCAGTCCAGGCCAAAGTCGGGTGCTGGCTCGTACTCATACGGCTCAAGAGAGCCATCAATGTCATAGCGCACGGGCGGTGCGGCGGGGGGCGTCGGGGCGCGGGGCGTGGTCTGGGGCGCAGGAGAGGGAGAGGGGAGAGCGAGTGACGAGGAGTGCGATGAGGTGGACGAGAAGAGGTGCCCTCGAGGGCGGCGATGGTGGCAGCGTGTGCGCGTGCGCGTTCGGCGGGGTCGGGCGAGGGATGGCGGGGCAGCTGGAGCGGGCGGAGGTAGGGCCGAGGCGCTTGCCGTGCTCGCGCTGGGCGCAGAAGAGGAAGCGGACGAGGCAGAGGGCGAGGAGGGAAAGACGAGGCCGAGGCCCCGCGCGGGGCTGGGCGGGGACAGGGGCGACATAGCGCACACGGGGCAGCGGAGGCCGACAAGAGGCGGCGTGGCCAGCCTGGTGGGCGTGGCCAGCGTGTGCAAGCGCGTGCAGCCCAGCCGATGCGACAGCGCCCACCGCGTGCCGTGCGCCCGCAGCACCGAGCATGGCATGTCATGTCACCCGTCACACCCACGAAAGCACGGGCGGATCGGTGATTCCACAGCCAGCCTGGATGCTCCCTCAGCAGTGACTGGTGAGCGGTGAGCGCCCATCGGTGATCCGTCCATTCCGGCTCTCCCCTCCGGCCTCCGCCATCCAACCAGCGGCTGACCTAAGCCCCCTAGCCCTGCTCCACCCGGGCACGTGACCTCGCTCCTCCCTCTCGCGTGCATTTCCAGGCCAGGGGGCGCAGTTCCTGGTCGCCTAGCATTCTCCTGCGCTTGCCGACCTACGTCCGCTGCCAATCCCATCCACAGCATCCACCCTTGGGCGGGGGGAAGGCCATCTGTTTTCGAATGCATTCTGCCTTCAACACACGCCACCCCCACCCACACCCACCTCTCTCCCGCCACGCGCCCACGCACATCGGGGGGCACAGGCACCACAGAAACAAGGTATCCAAAAACAAACAAAACCCAACACCAACCATCACATGTCACAGCCCACCAGCCGGCGGCGCCGGCACCCAGCCCAGGGCGCAAGGGGCAACGCGCGAAGAGCCGGTGGCGGCGGACCGGAATACGTGGCAGCGTGGCCCGCCTGCTCCGCCTCGTCCGCCGCCGGGGCAATCGACCGCGCACGTCGCTTGCCCAGTTTTTTTGGACGAGGGGGCTTGGTGCGCCCTGGCCGTCGCACCCGTCCCAGCGCCCATCCAGCTCCAGCTCCAGCTCCAGTTCCAGTTCCAGCTCCACCTGCACCAGCGGCATCGCCACGGCCTCGCCGTCCCGAGGCAGTACGCATCGTGGCTGCGACCATGGGTTGGACGAGCCCAGGGTGGGCGCCGGGGTGGGAGCGTAGAGGCAGGTGCAGGTGCAGTACAGATGGGGCCGAGGGAGCGGGCCGGTGGCTAGGGTGGGCTGAAGCGAACCGCCGCATCCGTCGCACCGGCCTGTGGGAGGAGCGTGGGGGGGAATGTACCTGCTGTGCGGGGATCGGGGAAGCGTCCGTCGTCATCGCAGTTTCAGAGGGGGGTATGGCAGCTATGTGAGAAGCGGCAGGAGCAAGAGTAGGAGCAATAGCAGAACCTGGCGGTGGTAGTGGTGGTGGTGGTGGGATGCTCTGCAAGCCTCGTGGGCCGGGAACAAGGAAGAGTTCTTAGAGCTGGCGTGGCGAGCGAGACGTTGGGCGTCGGACGAATCCGCACGGGCCAGGCGCGAGGTCTGTACGTGGTTGGCGGCGTGGTGCGACGGGGGGCCTGAAGGGTAGGCGACAGGGCCGTCGGCACAACGTCGGATCGGATCGTGGCCAGGACACAGGCGCAGGGTGCGGCGCGGTGCGGCGCGTGCAAGCAGAGTGGGGCACAGGGTGCCGAGGAGGTAACATAGCCCGCGGAGGAAGCGGGGGCCGTTGGGGCAGAGTGGGCAGTGGATGCATCCGCGCAAGTCCCGAAGGGAGGAGTGCCGCGGCATGCGGAGCTGGGGCCTGGTGCACAAGCGGAGCAAGGCAGACGGCTGGTGGAACGCGGGGCCCGGCAGCCCTCGTTCCGGGAGAAGACAAAGGTTTGTCGCTATTGCCAGCGTTTGCAGAGGAGGGAAGGGGTGCGGACCGCGCAAAGATGAAGTACGTTTGATTGTCGGAGGCACAGCCAGCGAGGCTTGCAGCGCATGTTGGCCTGCGAATCCGTGGGGCACAAAGGTGTCTGGGACCAAGCTGCGCATCGCCTCCCCTTCGCCGGTCGGAGCGGAAGACGGAGGGGCCTGGGCTGTAACGCTTTGGGCACATCAGTTCGGGCACGCACAACAGGCTGGGCATAGGAAAGTGCAGGGCCAGGTTGGGTATGCGGAGGGGGTACTTGTCCGGCCTCTGGTCCCGGCACCACGGGCGATGCTTGGCCGGGGTAAATCTGTCTGCCTTGTGGGTGCACACGTGGGGCAACGTCATCCAGTGGAAGAGACTGTGGTCGGTTGCGGTGGGTAGAGGGAGAGCGGGGACGCGCACAGCGTCGCCTAGGTGGACTTTTTGGATGCGCATCCGTATGGGCCTGCCGGCCGTCTCGGGCGGCGAGGCGGGAGGCGAGATGGGCGGAAACGAGGACGCCGCGGAAGGGTCCAAGCCAGCTGTTCGGCCAGTTGGAGGAGAATGGAGGGAAGGCTGGCCAACGCCGAATCGGCCGCTGCTCTAGTCGTTCCATTCGTGGGGGCGGGAGGCTGGACGTGCGTCGACTCGGGTGCGGGCGCCTTTCGTATCCCACTCGGTAAGGGGAGGAGGCAAGTCGCGGTTCTGCTCTTTGTCCTTTGACCTCCTCATGCGGACAGGCCACCTGAGCCCTCGCTTGGTCCGCGACTCGTACGAGGCGGTTGAATGCACGGAAGCCTGCTCGGGCAAGGTTGTAAAGAGGGGACTGAGACGGGTGGGGGCGATGGGACGTGCAGGAGTGGAGCCAATTGTGTAGCGAGGTAGAGCAACGTAGAGCCCACGGCCAAACGGGCGTGGTGGGTAGGATGCGGCGGTGGCCGAAGACGGCCCGAGTCGGAAAGCAGCCAGTGAGGACAGCCATCAGTTGGTTGGAAGCGAGGCCTTGACCTGGGTCGAGGGGGCCCCGGTGTGGAGGAGATACAGCAAGAGCGAGCCCCATAGATCGATGGGCGGGACAAGACGAGAGCCAGCGGAGGCGGTGCTGAGCTGAAGCCCGGGCGTATTCAGGGGCCATACACCGGCCGAGGAAGCTTGCTCTGGGACCAACCGTGAGTCGTCCTCGGCATTAAGGGAGGCAATAATCACGCGGGCGACTTGGCTCGCGCGTTGGTCCGAGACGAGGAAATGGTGAAGCTGCTCGAGTGGGCAGCCCGAAGAGAGGGTGTGTGGTCGGGTGGCCCACAAGGCGGGTAACAAGCACAAAGGCAGTGTCGGCGTCGTCATCGTCCGAGGGATCGTGTCGTCGGAATGGGTTGGTAGTGTTGGAGGAAAGGGTGTGGCTGGCCGAGGGGCTAATGGGGGCCGGGGCGGAGGCGGGCTGATGGTTGTGGGAGCGGGAGAACCAGGCGCGCTTTTTTTTGTTGCTTGACGCGGGCGGCTCGTCCGCGTGGGAGGGGTCGGCGGGCTGGGCGGGCTTGGACGTGGGCTTGGGCTTGGGCTTGTCCCTGGTCCTGTTCATGGAGGATGCTGGTGGGGGTCGGGTGGGGTGGATGGGTGGGGCGCAGGAGGAGGGCGAGTATAGACGCAGCTGCTCTGCACCCCCCACGCGGGCGCAGGGGCAGTGTGCGCGCAGCACTCGGGCGCCGGGAGCAGCTGAAATGTTCACTGTGCGTGGCTGCGACTGGGTGCGCAGGGCGGCGCAGTGTGGCGCTGTGCGGTGTGGCGCTGCCGTGTGGCGCTGCGGGGCCGCCACGTGCCCCATTCCGCTGCGCATTCCGCCGCGCAGCAGAGCTCAGCCTGGGCGCTGAGGCTCAGCAGATGAGTCGCACAGGACGCCCGCAGCGCCTCCACCTCCTCCACCTCCACCACCCACCCCACCGCCACCACCGCCACCACCACCACCCGCGCCCTCTCCGCCTGCATCCTGGGGCGGGTGCAGAATGCGCCATGCCCGCCTCCCACCCGCCCCGCCGCCCCGCCCCTCGCGCGCTCTGCCAGCCTGCGCGACGCCGCCGCCCCCCGCGTCACCTTCCATGTCCCGCCGTGCGCGCCTCCACCACCTCCACCGCCTCCTCCTCCCTCCCCCCGCCGCCGCCGCCGCCCGCGCCCGCCCACGACCCTCCGCAGCCCCTCTGCACACCCTCCTCCCCCCCGTCCCCCAGCCTCATGCCCTCCCTCCCCCCGATCTGCCCTCCGACGACAGCAGCCCCCCCACACCTACCCCGCCGCCACGCTCCCCATCGCCGCCACCCCCACCACCATCACCACCACCGCCGTCACTCCCCCGCGCCCGGCATCCCACACGCCGCGCAAGCACCACCAGCGCTCCGGCCCACCTCGCCCCCGACTGGTCCCACAAGCGCAAGGCCGCTGCCCTCGAGCTCCTCCAAACCGAGCGCCGCTACGTCGCCGGCTTGACCCTCATGAGCGTGCCTACTACCAGCCGCTGCGCATGGCCTCTTTGGTCTCCCCTGCCTCCCCCTCCATCCCTACAGCATCCTCTTCCAGCGCCTCCCCCATCCCCCGGTGCTGCCTCTGCCTCCTCCCACTTCGCCACCGCCCCTTCTTTCGGATAGTCCCGGCGGTGGGTTTAGCGCCATGGCAAAATCCATTCTTGCCCATGAGCCACGGCCGTCGCTGCCCCTGCCTCCGTGCCCCTCTGCTCCTGCTCTTCCACCCGAAACGTTGCGTGCGATTTTTGCCAATTTTGATCGCATCCTGCTTCTTAACAACCGCTTTCTTACTCTCCTCGAAGCTCGCCTGGCCCCTTCTGGTGAGGTAACTTGGATGCTCAGATGGGCATGTTGGGCGACCTGATCAGCCAGATCGCCCCTTCCTTTTCCATTTATGCCGAGTTTGTCCGCAACTTTGGCTCTGCTCTCAACCGAATCGAAGAGGAACAACGCGCCTCCCCTGCACTCGCTGCCTTCCTGCAGCGTGCCGAGGCGGCCTGTGTCCGCGTTCAACCACCGAGCCTGCGAACGGTTTCCATGCGGCGTACCGCATCCCACACCCCTTCGTCCTCAGCCAGCACCCTCGACCCATCCTCCCCTCTTACCCCACCCGACCCCCCATTGCCTGCCACGTCGTTCTCCGCCCCATCGTCGTCTAGTGTCCCAGGAGTCGGGCTTGGGTTCCAAGCTCACTTGCTCAGCATTGTCCAGCGCATCCCGCGCTACCGCCTGCTGGTTCAGGCGCTCCTCAAGGCTACCCCGCCAAGCCACCGCGATTCCCCCCTTCTCACCCATGCCGCCGAAATAATTGACCATGGTACGTATGAGATCCATACTGTCGGTTCCATTGAGAAAAACGTGCACGCTAAACTAACCCTTTGATAGTTGCCTCTCGTATCAACGAGGCCATTCGCTCCCACGAAGCCGCGCTCGAGCTAGTAACCATTCAACGGTCGCTTCACGGCCTCCCTTTGCCTCTGGTCGATGAAAATTTTGTTTCGGCCAACAGTGCGGGTGGACCGGCGAGTTCCGGACGACAGCTGGTCGCACGTGGAACGCTCTGGAAGTCAACCCGTAAAAATGTCCAGCCGCGTGCGTTCTTTTTGCTATCGGATTCTCTTGTCTATGCACGGCCCATGCTTGATTCTTCTGCCCTCACGCGATGGCCAACGGCGTTGGGTCGGTACCTGACGGGCTCCCCTTCAGGCTCCCGAGCGGCGGTGGTGGCGACCCCGTCCCCACATCCTTTCCTGATGAATACGGTGTTGTGTACACCCGCGGGCCACCACCGCCACCATCGATGGCGGAGTGGCAGCCCCTCCCCTGTCAGCATGCTCTTCCTCCTCTTCGTCCTCGGCATCGGGCTCCTCGAGTCCATGGTCGCCGGTAGACCTATTTGCGAGCCAACCGCTCCTCTTCCGGGCCCGATTCGATCTGGCTGAATGCACCCTTGTGGCTATTGATGATCGGATCAGTGGCCAACCTTCCGGCCCCAGCGACTGGGGGGCAGCATTTGACCCGCCTTTGACTGACCACCCTGCTCTCCCGCGCTCTCGGACGACTAGTCGCACCCGTACTACTTCTACTGCCTCAGTTCGCATGTTTTCCCCTCCTACTTCTGCCACGCCTCCGCCGCGCCCAGCTTCCTCGTCCGAATCATGGCACTCGGGTCAGTATGCGTTTGAGCTACGCACTCCGAAAAATCGTTTGCCATCTATGCTCCCGATGCAGACACCAAGAAATGGTGGATTGACAAGATTCGATCGACCCGGACCGAGTATTTGCAAACCAAGCGACGATTCGAATCTTCTTCTCCGCCTGTGCCTCCGCCTTCGGCGCCATCACGCTCTCTGTCGTTATCCTTGCTCCCCAGGGGCCCGAGCCCCCTAGGGCCGGACGCACCCCCTTCCCCCCGCCGCCCTACGACGGGTTGGCGAAGCGCCCAGCATCGTACGCATCGGCCACAACCTTGGCATCGATCGACGATGCGCCGACGGAGGAGGTGAGTGGTATTTCGCCCATCCATCCATGGGGTCCGGACCGGATCGACACAGTTCGATCGCCTCCCTATCGTCCGGCGCGCTCGAGACGCTCAATTCGTTCTTCACTCGCCGCGCCTCGGATGATACCCCGCCCAGTGGACGTCGCAGCGTGCCCCCCGGACCTTTGGGAAGGGGGTCCAGCTCGCCCGCGCCGCCAATGTGGGTGCCTATGTTGGAAGAGTACAATGCACCGGTGGGTACCGGACAATACGCGGGACACGTGTGCGTGTGCAACGAACCGTTCTCCCTGTTTCGGCGAAAACATCATTGCCGCCTCTGTGGACGGGTGGTGTGTGGCACGTGTTCCACACGAAAGTTCGCCATTGCATCGTACGATGGCGAACGTAGGACTTCGGCCGCCTCCATCCCCGTTCTCCTGCCCCACACGGACTTGCCTCGGGTCCGGTGCACCTCGGAGCAATTTCTTGACCTGCCCGCTGGTCCTGGGGGCGGAGGCATGTCCAATGAGTTGGCGCGTGCGTGCGACTCGTGCTTTGTTGCCACCTTCCCCGAGTTTATTGACGACTCGCCTCCGGCCACGTCGGGCCACGAGATGAGCAGGAGCATGGGAGCGAGCTCGGGTGTCGGCTTGGGTGCGCCCAGCGGCGGTAATCTGACCATTGGCGCCCGCTCCACCTCCCTTTCCCATCCGCAGGGGGAACGCATTCGCGTCGCCTCCTCCGTTTCCGCTCAAGCTCACTTCCCCGCTACCCATCCGGAGAGCCCACCCGTCTGCAACGGTCCGGACGAAACGATACGAGAGAGGGAAAATTCGGAACCCACCGAACCATCCGCCGCTGTAGCTGGGTCTGCACCCGATACGGACCAGAACCAAGTCGTCTTTCCCACCGTCGACTCCCCCGCTACCACCCCCTCGTCCCCATCCCCGCCTGTTGCGGCAGACGGAGAGAGGGGGCGAGGCCGGGAGAGGGAAGTGGAAGCAACCCCCCGCCGTGCCTCTTATACTGCGGCAGCGCTCCAGCCACGCTTGGCCGGGCAAAAGCTCATGGGCGGATCGAGGCTGAGGCGTTGTTGCACCCTGGGCAGGTGCACGCCGCTACGTCGGGCACAGCCACCCTGCGCCTCAGCGCACCGCAAGGCCGAATCACGCCGGACGATTGGGACAGCCCATCGCGACGTACGTCGCACCCTATGCTGCCCCAGCCAAGACAGTTGGGCCCGGCACGCCCAGCGGTCTTACCCTCTCATCGCCGCACCGAGGCACAGTGCCGTTCCCGGCGCTGCCGAGCCCCACCCCGCCCAAGGACAAGCCGAATGCGACAGCCTCCCAGCGTTGCCCTCGCCGTCGCCCGCGGGCTACTTTGATCTGCCCCTGACCGATGCCCCCCTCGTCGTCGCGCTCCCCTGGCGCCGGCAGCAGCTCCACCGCCCTCTTAACACCTACGTTGACCGCGCGCGGGGGTGGGGGCGACGCAGGCGCCGCGTTGGGCCCAGCTCCCGTACCGGTCCCTGGACCCCCCCCCCACCGGGCGACACCTCTACGCCGCCCACTCCACGGCCCATGGCGCATTCGCTCGGTGCCTACGTACCCCCCGGCGGGTAGACCAACGGGCCGGCGAACGAGAGCGACAAGGAGAGCGAGACGAGCACCAGGTACGACAACGTCCCCGACCCGTCTCGCATGCCTTTGGTCCCTCCCCCTCCTTCTTCCCCCTGCGCCAGCGCAACGTCTCCCTCGCGACGCCGTCCGTGTCGGGGGTGACGGCCAACCGGCCGATGCGCGTGTCGCAAGGCCAGGAAGCCGCGCCGCTCGCGCTGCGCCGAACCGTCACTGCCCACGACCTACCCTCCCGCTCCGCCTGGCGCCTGTCCAATCCCTTGGCCAACCACCTGTCGCCCGTGCCGGCCTCACCGGCCGAGCGTGAGCCTCTCCCGCGCCGACGCAAACACCTTTCTGCCGTTGCGCGCTTGACCAACGTGTACAATTCTTTTACCCGCGCCCCGCCGGCGCCGTGATGTGCCCGCACTCGTTTGGCTCCCCTCCTGGCCCCACCTCTGCGCTCGTCGGTCTCGGACTGGATTCGATTCTCGGTTCGAGGTTCGATCTGTTGCTACCGTTGGGGCCATCAGCGCTTTCAGTTGGATATCCCCCCCCCGCTCGCTTTTTTTGCCTCGTTCTATACCCGGCCCCCGCACGCGTTTTTGACCCCCCTCCCCCTCCCGCTCTCCACCCATCCACCCATCCACATCCACATCCATCCTCCTCGTACCACTTTCCCCGTACTACTTTCCCTTCCGGCCTCTGGTCAACGGAAGCAGGATGCATGCATGGCAATGGGCTTTTTGTGAAGCTATGGCCCGTGTCAGATCAGCGTGTCGTTCCATTCCATCTTTGTTACCCCTTGTTTGCGCGAGAGTGTGTCGAGAGCTAAAGCGAGCGCACTCTGACGCTCTACCCGCGCCGACCCGGACCACGTGCCATAGTCCATGCCATAGCCCATGCCGTAGTCCATACTATAGCCCCCACAGGCAAGCGGGACGGAGGGGTCACCCCGGTCACCTCAAGTGAGCTTGGGCGGCTTGCAAGGCGGCCTGCAAGCGCGCCAGTGCGGGCGAGGAAGGTTCGGCCTTGCTTCGTTTCGCGTGCCTGCGTTGTTCTGGAGGGCGGGCAGGGTCGGGGATGTTGGCGCGGCCGACCTGGTCGGCAGATCCGTTCGGTTGGGGTGACCTTGCAAGGGTGGGGAACTGGGGGGCTGGCCCGACCCCGGGCGCAGGGGCTCCCTCCCCCTCCTGCCCCGCCGCGTCTCGTTTACGTTTGGTCAATGTGGGGGGGGGGCAGTGGCCAGGTCGCCCGCGGCCTCGGCTGCGTTCTGGGCCCACTGGTGGCAAATGAGTTGGAACGTAGGGTGCGAAGCGGGGGAAAAGGAAGAGGTCGAATGAGGTCGAAGCCAGTGCTCATCAAGGTAGCCCAGCGCAAGCGCTAGCAACTCATCTACCACCCGGAAGAACGGGAACGGGTCTGTGCCGAAAGGAGAGAGAAAGAAGAAGAAAAACAAGGTCCCAAGTCAGTTTGCCGCCACAGGCTACACCAGCACCATCCAGTGACGTACCCATGCCCAGTGCATACGCCCCTCGTACTTCCCCCGCCACCAGTTCAAGGCCCGGGAAGAAGCGCGTTTGGAGAGCCGTGTTGACAGTGCGCAGAACCAGCGACCAAAGCGCTTATCAGGAGTCGTACCCTTCCTCCAGCGCCACCAGGGGCAAATGCAGTGACTCGTCTTCGTCCATGAGCGTGTCCGAGTGTTGCCACACCAGGGTTAACAGTAGGTTGGCCGAGTGAATGGCAGCGAGCCAGAGAGTGGAGACGTGGTGGACCGCCTCGCGCGCAACGGCCGGGTTGGTGCGTGACACAGTCACCATCTGATCCACAGACTGTTGCACGGCCAGTAGCGCAGCGCGCCACACGGCCAGCAGAGGCGAAGCAAGCGCGTGCACAGTCTTGGCCGTCACCTCGTCTACGGGGGCGCGGGGGGCGAGCTGAACTCGCCACAGCAGGTGGGTCAGACCAGCATCGAACAGTTGGGCAAGCATTTCGGGGCGGGGCCCGCGTCCGGCTCCACACGCGAAAAGGTAGGACGGGTACCCGGGGCCAAATGAACAAGGTGCACCTGGTCCACTCCACCTGGCCAGGCACCCACTTCGGGCTGCAGCCGCTCCAGCGTCGTCTGTTCCGCCCCGCGCCCGGGCCAGGCGACAACCAGGAGCTTGGCGTACCACTTGCCGGGCACGCGCTGCGACTCGACATGCCGCGTCAACTCGCCAATCCGGCGACGCGTATCAGCCCAGGCCTGTACGCTGGCCGGCGAACATTCAACAATCGACAACAGTATCGAGGACTCCTCTGCTCCTCCATTGAGGGGACTGGAAGGAAAGGCGAGCACGCGCAACGAGTGATGCTTGTTGATGATCTGCAGCTCATCGTCCGCCAAGGCATTGCGCAGGTACGCCGACAGCGCCCCGCTCCCTCCTTCTTCCACGGGGGAAAAGCTGCACAGGGCATCCGTCTTCTTTGGCCACAAGTCAGCATACAAGTCGGCCGTATCCCGTACCCGTTCGTACACGAGCAACGTAAACTGCCCAGTAGCCCAGAGCGCGTCGCGCAACTTGCGCCGCGCAGTGAACGCTTGGGCCAATTTCATATCATCCACCGCCTCTACCGTCCCATCAATCTCCATCGCCCTCTCGTGAACCGGACGAGGCAGACGATGGACCTGCGCCTGCTCCTTTACCTGCTCGACACGGGCCAAAACCGCATTCCAGCGCTTGGTCGCCAACCGTTCCCGCCAAGCCGAAAACCAATGGGACAAGAGGTGAGCATTGCGGTACTTGATAGCCCCTACAGCCGAGCACGCACGCTGCACCCCTTGCTCCACCGCACTGGGTACCATACGGTCATACAAGTTGGTAGCCAACCGCTGCAGATGCAACGTGTTCATCGCACGCAGCTGGCCCACCTTGGCCGCCCGCTGGGAAGGCCGCTTGACGACAGACTGGGCCAGGCGCCCATAAATCCGGCCACAGAGCCGAGAAAGAAACTCCTGTTCTTGAGCTGCGCTCGGCCGCTGGGGCCTTTTCAGGGCCGGGACCGAGGCTGCAGGGGTGCGTGCCAGAGATGAGAAACTTGGTGTTGTCGTAGGCGGTACGGCCAAGGGCGAAGAAACCTTGGGTTCGCTGGTTACTGGTTTCGAGGGCAAAAAGCCTACACTAGGCTTAGGCGGGGGCAGGCGGGAAGCAGGTTGTGATCCTTGGGTATCGGGCTGAAGTGGTGTGACAGAAGGGGCACCACCAAAGAGTGGGAAGGAAGGCTTATTGGACTCTGGCACGGCATTGATAGAAGGAGCTTTAGGCTGGAATAACGTCGATGTGCTAGGCGCTTCCGTGCGAGGAGAACTAGATGAAGGAACCACCCCAGGAGTTCCAAGTGTGTTCTCAGGCAACTTGGGAGGCTTAAAGCCAGCGGATGATGGAGCATGAACCTGGTCAGATGCAAAGGTGAAGAGCTTGGATGTGGCTGGAGCTGGAGATGGAGCTGCAGCTGGAGAAGGAGCCGAAGGCAGGGGCGTCTTCGGAACAGGCGCCGTTGCCCCCGGTAAAGGGGACGAGAACGTGGGTTGAAGCGGAGGCTGCGGCGGAACCGCTGGTGCGGGAGCCACAGAAGGAGTGGATGCGGACGCAAAAGAGGTTGCAGCAGCTGGAGCTGGCGGAGTGAAGGCACTGGAGAACCCAGCAAATCCATTGTTAGGGCGAGTGGCTGCCGCAGAAAACGCCCCGGTTGTTGGTGGAGCCGAAGGTGCCTGCTTTGTCGCAGCCAAGGTTGGGGCAGAGGATGCCGGCACTGGGGCGCGCGGGACGAATGAGTTGGCGAACGCGTTCAGTGTGGGCCGCGTTGCTGAAAGATCTGGACCTGCGGCTCCGTTCGCAAACCCAGAGCGTGACGGTGGCGTTGCGGACGATGGAGGGGCAGCGAGAAACAGTGGAGGTGGCGGTGAATGAGAATGGCGCGGCGGTGGGCGGGGCAGTTCCCGGGTTGTCGATGATTTCCTGGCAGCTCCTGTCCTTGCGCTTGCGTTCGAGGGCGCGAGAGAAGGGTGTCTTGATCGGCTTGCTGGCTGCAATAGGCGCATGAGCCAGCTCAAGGCGCTGCTCGCCGGTGCGCTCGTGGAGCATAGGGCGGATATCCAGCTGTTCTGCCAAGTCCATCACCTGTGCCTCATCGTCAAACCCCAGCGCTTGGGCGAGCCAGTCGAGGGGAGGAACATCCTGCCGCCGCATGGTCCGCGCCAAGGACCGCAGTCCTGCTCGCCGAACATCGGCAAACAGCTCCTCGGCTATGCACCCCAGCAGGTAGTCCGTCTCAGGCCGAGAGACCAGAGAGAAGAACCGAGCAAAAAAGGCCAAGCCATGAGCTGGAAGCGAGACTGTGTCGGCCCGGCGCAAGGCAGCAGGATCACACCCCTGGATCAACGCTCGAATCTTCAGTGCAGTTTTCAGGGTCGGATGGGCGAGGACAGGCGCAGGCAAGACCTCCACCTCGCGTAGCGCTTCCGAATCGTAAGCGCCCAGCAAGAGCTGGTAGGCTCGGAATTCCCCCTCATGGGCGAAACGGGAGCGTCCCGGTCCTGATCCGCAGGCCGATCTTGACGAGCATCGTCGTAGTACTCGACAAGACTGCGCAACGTCTTCCTGAGCTGCTCAAGCTCCTGCTGCTGACTCCATGTGTTTTCCGCACGCGTTCCGTCCGCGTTGGCGGGCGGCTCAGCCATCTGGCCGTCGGCTTGAACAGATCCACCGCGGAAGTGGAGAATGAGGATGTGATAACGCGCGATACGCTCGTGTGCCTCAATGGCTTCGGCGCCGTGGACATTCTGAACCACAAAGTCCTGGCGCACAGCGCGTGTTCGATTCCACACAAAAGCCTGGATCTCAGTGAAACGGGGTGGAAAGGGTCGGAAGGCAATAGGTCGTGAAAGAGGTAGTCCAAAGTCTTGAGCAACACCGGAGGCGGTCGCACGTCTTCGGGCAAAGGCACTTCCCGTCCGGCAGCCGGTCGACGATAAATCTTGACGGCAGGCGAGCCATCTTGTTCGAGCGGGTCAAGTTCGCGTTGCATCTCACGCTCCACCAGCTCAAAGGCCGGGCACATCGTCGTGCACGTGCCCACCAGGTTCTGGGCACCACCAAGTGACCTGGCTTGACCGGGATCCTGCATGCTCCCGTCGTTAATGAGGGCAGCGCGATGCGCTTCGCGCTCCTTCCGGAGGCGATGGAATTCGGCCTCGACTTGGGTGGCAGCGAGGGAGCCCCCGGCGGCGCTTTTCGACGCGCCGCCCAGAGCAAGGAAGCCTCCGAGTGATGGGGCAGCGCCCCTTCCCATGGCGCGGCCGTCCATCTTGGGCGGCATCACGGGGGGCGGGAGCGGATGGTGGGAGTGGCAGTGGAGGTGGTGGTGCCTGGCTCGCCAGGGTTGCAATTGCAGATCCGTGCGAAAAATAGATTTTGCACCTATTTTTGGACTGGATTTCGCCGCCTGGTGTCAGTGAGAGCCTCTGTTTCGTCCCGCACCCACGCCTTTCGTTGATTTGTTTCTCCACGTCTCCAAGCGCCGGCCCCCACTTCGATACAACCAGCACGATGCCATCTCCACGGGGGACAGCAACGCCTTCCCCACTGCGCCAAACATGCTCTGGAAGATCCTCCTGCAGAGGGAGGCCGCTGCCCTGCCCCCGACCGGGTGGACCGGCACCGAGATGGACCAGGGCGACGGCTTTATCCACCTCTCCACCACAGACCAGGTCCTGGGCACCCTCAACCGCTTCTATGGTCCCCCAATGAACGAGGTTGTTTTATGCGCCATCTCTCCCTCTGCGCTGCGGGCCGAACAGACCGCCCTCCTCAAGTATGAAAATGCCCCCGATGGAGCCGGCACCTTTCCTCACCTATATGCAGTACGTTCTCCCCTCTCCTTCCCGTCGTCCGACCCTCCCTCCTTTTCCCTCTTCCATCTGCATCATCCATCCTGCTTCAGAACTTGTATCATCAGCATTAAAATACCTTCTGTGTGAGGCCGATACTAATGTCCACTTGTTGCGTCAAGACGTTGGATCCCAAGACCCAGGTTGAGACATTCTGGAGCTTGAAACGCTCCGTTCCCAACCAAGCTTGGGACTGGTCGAACAAAAGCCGTTTGGAGGGGCTGCTCAATTGGTAAGAGGCAGGAGCATGCCCTCAAATACCCTCGCCGTTTTGTCATCGCAAGTCTTGTTGTGCACCGCTTGTAGTCTCCACCCAAGCTCGCAACTGTATCGTTGAGCAAGAAGCTATGGTACCCCATGGCATGCATGACAGCATGTGTTTCATTAACAGTATAGCATTAAACCCGTTTGTCTTTGCGTCAGTCCACTTCACTCCGGCGATATGGCCTGGGTACTCGGCTAATAAGTGATCCACGGTCGCGGTAGTGGGAGGGCTCAATTTGAGCGAACATACCTTGAGCCCGAGTGCGATCCCGCTGGCAATCAATTTCCCGTGATCAATGATCGCCTCATAAGCCCCCTTCTCGCCCGAAGCGAGCATACCGCCAAATGAGGCATCCATACGAGGAAGGCCATCGAGCCCATCTAACTCCGAAAACGTCCAGTGCCAGTCCACATGTCTCGTGTCCATCGACCCTCCACGACTGGCCATGTTGAGCAGACGCATCTGAAATCGTTTGCTGGTCTGTGCAGCTCTGTGTCGTGGCGTAGACTCACCAGCACCCCATGTATAAGGCGGATTGATCTGATGTCCTTGCCGGTTACCAAGGATGGCGAGCAAGGAAACAGAGACGAGCATCAGGAATGGGCGTCTATCATCGATGAGTGCAACTTGAACGTTCAGGCCATGTTGAAAGTGTCCATGCAAAATTCGCCTTCGATGGCGAGGGCTGACTCAGCAGGTTTACTAATACCGCAGTTCGCTTTCGCAGTTACGAGACGCAGTACGTAATATGCTGGCCCCGTGCCGCCCCTCAGCGTTCCAAGCGCCAGCCCACCCGGTGGTCCGCCCCTGGCCACGACTACCTGCCCCCCACCACCACCCCCCCACCACCTGGCTACCCGTGGACGCGATGGCGGTGCTGCCGGCAGCGGCGATTCGTACGAATCGCTTTTCCGCAGCGCCCAGATGTCCCTGGTCCAGATCTATGTCCCTGGCGAGGTGGCCCATGCCACCGTCGCCGAGCTCGGCGGCCTGGGCAACATGCAGTTCAAGGACCTGCTCCCAGACGTCCAGTCCTTCCAGCGGCCGTTTGTTGACGACATCAAGCGCCTTGACGACATGAATCGCCGTGTGCGCTTTCTCGAGGATTGCATGACCAAGGAGGGGTGCCCATCAAGCCCCTTGACCCGGCCGTGCCCGTCCTGATTGGGGGCGCTCCCGCCATTTCGCTGGGCACCCATGCCGGAGGGCCACAGGTAATGGACACGCTGTCGTCCGAGCTCAAGGAGGACGAAGATCGTGTTTCCAACATGAACAGCTCGTACGACACACTGGAGAAGCGCCTGGTTGAGCTGGAAGAGGCACGTCACGTTCTCCGTGAGACGGCCGTCTTTTTTGAGCAGGCCAACCCCTCGGGTGCCAACACTGTCGGCACCCGCATCTCGACAGATGATGCCAGTGCGCCTCTCTTGGATGATCTCGAGTCGGGGCTGCAGCAGGTGCATGACAACGAATCCGCTTTTGTCAACCTGGACCTCGAGTATGTTTTGTCTCTGCTTGTGTGAACTTTGCCCCCTAACACATCATTTTTTTCTAGGTTCGTTGCCGGTACGATTGACCGCTCGCGCATGGCTACTTTTGAGCGGATTGCCTGGCGTGTGCTCCGCGGTAACCTGTACATGAACTATGCTGAAATTGCTGCGCCGTTCCACGAGCCGGGACGCGAGGACCCGGTGTACAAGAATGTTTTCATCTTTGCCCACGGTGCTGAGCTGTTGGCCAAGATTCGCAAGATCAGCGAGAGCATGGGGGGCACGCTTTACCCCGTCGACGCGAATGCCGATCGTCGGCAAGAAGCGTTGCGCGAAGTGACCAGCCGGATCGAAGATTTGGAGAGCGTGCTGTACAGCACTGCGGCCACCCGCCGCACCGAGCTGGCCAGTCTGGCAGAAAACGTGTCGGGATGGGGCGAGCTGGTGCGCAAGGAACGTCTGATCTACGCCACGCTCAACCTCTTCCAGCGCGACGCGAGCGGCAAGACGTTTGTGGCGGAAGGATGGGCCCCGACTGCCGATCTGACGAGCATTCAGCTTGCTCTTCGCCGTGCCACCGAAAACTCGGGTACGGCCGCCTCGCCTGTTCTCCAGGTGATCCCCACGTCGGTGACGCCACCGACGTACATGCGGATCAACAAGTTTACCGAAGGCTTCCAGGCGCTTATCACGGCGTACGGTGTTGCGTCCTATCAGGAGGTCAATCCGGGCCTGTTTACTGTCATCACCTTCCCTTTCCTCTTTGCGGTGATGTTTGGTGATGTGGGCCACGGTCTGCTGATGTTCTCCGCCGCGTTGGTTATGGTGCTGTATGAGGACAAACTGGCCAAGGTGAAGGACGAAATTTTTGTCATGTTTTTCTACGGTCGCTACATTGTCCTACTTATGGGCGCATTTGCAATCTTTACGGGCACCATGTACAACGACCTGTTCTCCAAGACGATGACCCTCTTTACGCCGGTTGGACCTACCCACGGGCCGATGGGATGGTGGAAGCGCAACAGACTGGAGTTTACCCCATCGGTCTCGACCCGAGCTGGCATGGGACTGACAACGCACTCATCTTTACCAACAGTTTGAAGATGAAAATGTCGATCCTGTTGGGTGTGGTGCACATGGTGTTTGCCATCTGCCTTCAAATTCCCAACCACATCCACTTTAAGCGGACCAAGATGATTGTTGCTGAGGTGGTGCCGCAGCTGCTGTTTATGTTGGCCCTGTTTGGCTATCTGAGCTGGACAATTGTGTACAAGTGGTCCATCGACTGGTGGGAGCTGGACCAGGACGGCAACCACATTCACCACAACCCGCCCGGGTTGCTGAACATGTTGATTTACATGTTCCTTGCCCCCGGATCGGTTGCCGAGGACGAGCAGTTGTACCCTGGCCAGGCCTTCCTGCAAGTTGTGCTGCTTTTGTTGGCGTTTGCCTGTGTCCCTTGGATGTTGGCTGCCAAGCCGTACCTGCTCTGGAAGGAGGCGACAGCGGCGAAACAGGCGGGCTACCATGCTGTTGGTTCTGCGGTGCCCACGGCCGACGACGAGGAAGACGAAGAGCCGAACGGGAGTCACCATCGCAATGGATCGGCCAATGGCGCGGCGGGCTCGGCCGAGGACCACAGTGAGGGGGAGCACGAGGAATTCGAGTTGGGAGAGGTGATCATTCACCAGGTGATCCACGTCATCGAATACTGCCTTGGCTGCATTTCCAACACGGCTTCGTACCTTCGTCTGTGGGCCTTGTCTTTGGCGCACGCGCAACTGAGCGAGGTGTGTGGAACATGACGCTGGCCATTGCGCTGCCCATGGAGGGCACGGGGGTGTGATCATGTTGACTGTCATGTTTGCCGTTTGGTTCTGCTTGACGATTGCCATCCTGTGCTTGATGGAAGGGCTGTCGGCCTTCCTCCATGCTCTTCGTCTCCACTGGGTTGAGGCGGGCAACAAGCATTATGCCGCGGCAGGCTATCAGTTTGAGCCTCTTACCTTTGTCCTCGACGAATAACGGGGTAAAGAAAAGCAGAGGCAGAGGCGTGGCTTGCTCACGTTTTTTTCTCCACTGTGCAGGCACCTTTTTGTGGTCCAATGCATTTCCCACATTGTTTTCTCACGCAGACTGGTTGGTTCAAAGTGTGTGTACGTATATTCGTAACGTCGTAACAGGAATCGATCGTAGCAAGAATCAGAGCAGGCAAGAAAGAATGAAGGTCAAAGGGCGGGGGGCAAAGGGCAGGGGCAAGATGAGAACGTTTAGGCACAGAGGACGTGAGAAGAGCATGGCAAAACAGAGCAATCGTTACACGCATGCAAGGGTCGTAGGAGTCGAGGGCAAAGAGCGGCAGAGGCAGAGTACAGGCAAAGAGAGTGGAACGGCGTCACGGTGACGCGTCACTGCGGCTTGGTACTGGCCTTGCCCAGATCGATCGAATCCATATCCATGCCGTGGGCATACGAGTGAGGCAAGTTGGGGATCGTGGGCAGCGTTTGAGGGGACGAAGCATACGACGGTGAACCGTAGCCAGGCGAGCCATAAATGGTAGGCGCACGACCCGAATGCGGTTGGGCCTGCTGGTACCCACTGGGTCGTTGGGCGTAGCAGGCTCCCAGTACATCTGCGGTTCCGGACTGGCGGGGTTGTTGGCAGAAGCGGCTAGATCGGGCGACCAGGATTGCCATGGTTCCCAGGACGCTTTGGGGTGGGTAGGGGTGGGCAAGGGCCCCTCGTCAAACAAGGTGTAGTACCCCTGCTCAGGTGTGCAGGGTGTGTAGGGTGTAGGGGACCTTGTTTCCTCGTCATGGGGAGGGACGAGGTGCGGTTGGGATGGTGAGGATACCCTATAATCAGTGTCCACTGCATTATCGTCGTTGGTCGTAATTGGGATGGCAACAGCTCCTTCCGGAGGTTGATGAGGGGGGAAGACAGAAGACGTGCCGCCTTCTGCATTCTTCTCTGTTATCGGGCGCATCTCTTGCCCATCATCCGTTGCGGGTTCCTCTTTTGCTACCCCCCTGCGAAGGCTATAGCCCTTGACCAACGCACATGCCACCAGCCCAATCGCAGCCAGAGGTGTATCGACAATCCAGATCAGCCGCACCGCCAGACTATACTCGTACTGAGCTTGCTGGGACAGTTCGGGGGGCTGCAAGGTGCGGAGGTAGTGGACATCCGATAAGACTTTGGCCGGAGCGTCGGCTGGCAAACCAGCAATTTTCTTGGCCCGTCGAGTCCAATCCGAGTTGAGAAGCGCACCACCAATCGCAATGCCCATTGTCGTCGACAGCTCCCGCACAAAGAACATGGTTGCAAGTGTCGAGCCAATTTCAGCGACCGGCATTGCAGCCGACAGGGCAATGATGGGGGTCTGGTACAAACATCCCACCCCAATGCCCAGGATAGCAGGAAACACCTCTTGCAGCACCCGGCTTGTCTTGGAAGTCAGAATGCACATCAGAGCAAATCCCACCGTCATGAAACCAAATCCGATCCACAACATGAACCGGTACGCTCGTGCCTTGGTAATTGCGTACCCGGCCCCAGCTGAGACGAAGGAGGAGCAGACCAAGTAGGGAAGAGCATAGACGCCCGACATGAGCGCATTCGCGCCCGTCACGACCTGGTAAAAGTTGGGAAGGTAGTAGGTCACGTTGATAAAGGTGATGCCGTGCATGACCACTTGCAACAGCACGAGAAGGGTAGTGCGGGTGTGGAAGAGGCGACGAGCGACAATGGGTTGTCGCGTTGTCTTTGCGTTCCAAAAGCCAAAGATGATCATTAGCCCGCCGCCTGCGACGATTGTTGCAATCGTCTCGGTAGCTTCCCAGCCATTCGTCTCTGCCGTGGAAAACCCGATAAGGAAGAGGACCGCACCGCCGCTGATGAGAAAGAGACCGAGAAAATCAAACTCACGCAACAGCTGTCGCAGCGGCATTGTCGGTTTGGGGTTGAGATGAAGGCAAAAGACGAGCAGGACTTGGGCAATGCCACAAATGGGCACATTGATATAGAAACACCAGCGCCAGCTTGCCCATGTAGTTAACGCACCTCCAAGTAACGGCCCTGCCACACTAGCCACCCCCCAGCATGCTCCGATCCAGCCTGAATACTTGCCCCGCTCTTCCAGCGTCGTGATATCGGACAGGATGATCTGGGAAAGACTGGAGATCGCCCCTCCTCCCAGACCTTGGACGGCACGAGCGACAATGAGCCAGTTGATGTTCTGCGCCGTACCTGCCAGAGCACTTCCAATCAAGAACAAGCCTACGCCGCCATACATGAGCGGTTTGCGGCCCACCATGTCGCTCAAACGGCCATACATGGGGTTTAATGTTGTGGTAGCCAGCATGTACGACGTGGCCACCCAGCTTGGCAGAGAGGCAAAGTATCATGTTAGTTACAACCACAACCCCAAACCAAGAGGAACAGAGCCCAAGGAGAAGAGACATACGAGTAGCCCGCAGCCGTGGCATGCAGATCAGCTGCAATGGTCGGCAGGGCAGGGGCCACGACAGACTGGTCCAAAGCGGCAGCAAAAACACATAGCATCAAAGCAGAGAAGACGGCAAACATATTGTTGGGCGGGATAGCTTCTTCCTTTTCCATCTGCAGCCAATGGGTCTCCTTCTCGGGAAGCGATTTGCCTTGCTTGCTGGGTTGGGGCGATCCTATCGCTGTTGACGCCACCTCGGCGTCGTCGGAAGCGAGGAACATGGAGCGCGAGTCGACTGCATCGCCCAGGGTATAGAAGGCGTGGTGCGTGAGTGAGATTGAGCGAAGTGGTGGTGCCATGGTTGGGTCCGGTGGCGTAGACTTTTGTGGCTGCAGTGGCAGCTGCCTCAGCGACGACCGAAACGTCGAGGGTGTGTCGGGCAGCTTGGGGGGAAAGAACTCAGGGGAGTCCGTGGCAGGGGTGCCGCGGTCTTTGCGGGCGTAAGGCGAACGCATTTCGCCAATGGGCTAGACGGTGACGGGAACGGGAGCGAGCGTCGGACTGATGAAAGAGCGAAAAACACGCGGTGGCGTCCAAGCAAGTGGTGCTGGTCAATGGTGGCGGGGAACAAGGATCCAAGATCTGTCCCAGCGCCGGTTGGGGCTGTTCCACAAGTGCGCACTGGTGGGTATATGCAGAGAGTCTCAGTGGCGAGATTCGAGCGAGGCGAGCTTAGCCGTCGCGAAAGCACCCTGAGATCCTGGGAGGTCTGCCTGAAGATGAGAGGAGTGCATTGCTTCCGTTAGTTAAGCCCCTGGCCGCCCGCCACACCGGCGCGGTATCAGCAGTGGCAGGCGCTGCGCGAAAATATATTGCGCTACCGGCAAAACCCAACTATATGGGTAAGGCTCTTGCCCGTCTTAGTACGGTTGGTAATTACCTCCCTCCAGCCTGTCGTGCCCTTTTGGCCCTCTGGCCGGCCTGGCATGCAATGTGTATCATCGAATCACAGTACTCGCTGCATGACTGCTTTGGCCAGGCGACTCCAAATCAATTGAGAAACAGGAGACCCGAAAGCAGCAAAAAATAAGTGCTAGAAATGGGACTCGAACCCACAACCTTCAGAGACCTTGCGTACGTAATGTACACACTTAAGTCTGACGGCTCTACCATTGGCCCATCCTAGCATTTTCTTACGTCCGAATCTTTCCTGATTTTACCATGAACCGTCATGCATGTAAGAAAAGAGGGACTCGTAATCTAGTTGCATGTCACATGCAACAGAGAATACCATGGAAAAGGGGTTGCCAGTTGATAGACCTGAATACCTACCCGACCACCTTTACGCTTTGGGGGGGGGGAACTACCTGCACCTCGCACGACGTGCCTCACGATCCCCACCTCGCATCTCGCATCTCGCACTAAGCTGTCCACCCCGTTCCTCATCGCCCATCATGCACCATGGCCTCTGCTCCGCCCAATTGGAGGGCCCAGGTGCATGCCCCGCCCGCCGACCACCGTGCGCAAACGTCCGACGTGACCGACATCAAGGACAACGAGGTGGAAGGCTACGCTCTCAAGCACGATCTTCTGGTGGGCATTTTCGACGTCGATTTCGAGCGGCCATCCCCTATTCACGAAGAAGCCACATCTATCTCCATTGCTTATACCGGCCGCGATATTCTAGCCTGTAGAGCCAAGAAAGGGGCAGGCAAGGCAGGCGCCTACGTCATTAGTCATTCCTCTCCTCGAAAAGGTCAACCCTCGGAAAAACAAGATCCAAAGCATTGTCCTTGTGCCCGCCCGGGAGCTTGCGACGCAGACCTCTCCCAAGTTACCAAGTCGCTCGGAAAGCACATGGGTGTGTTGAGGTGATGGTTACCACGGGCGGGACCACAGTCTCAAGGACGACCTTCTTCGTCTCTCTCAGACGGTCCGGGTCCGGGCGGATTCTCGACTTGGACTTGGCTGGCAAGGGGCCTTGCCGATCTGTCCCGTGCCACATTCTCATCATGTGGGCTTGGTTCTCTCTATGCTTGAGAAAGAGTACTGACCTTGTTGACCCGTTTCCGAGGCCTCTCTCCTTGTTCATCAGTAGAACCCGTCATGCTTATGGCCCAGTTAGGCGTGTGCGGGTGTCCGCTTTTGCCCCAGCCGAGCATCCACACGTAGTACTCACCATGTCTCCTTTCTGCCCTGTTCGTCCCCGCTCCCAACGTCCTCTTGATTCACTTGGGACGACGTGGAGGGCGCAGGCCATTGTGTCTCTTGTCAAAGGACAAGGAGGTTGCGTGCTCCGCCCCCGCTGTGAAGCTGCGCTCCCAACAGAGCATATTGCGCTCCACCCCTCTTCTGGTGGGGGCCTTGCGCCTATAGCGCTGCGTGTGGGCGCGGATGGACTGTATGGGATAGATGGCAGCGTAGCCCGCTGGGGCCAGCAAGGCAAGGGGTGGCGTGGATGAGAGGCCACGAAAGGTTCATAAACCAGCGTCGGCCCTGTGTGACATGTGACATTGCGACATCATGTGACATGTGACTGTCCCGCATGCGACACGCACCTGTCTGCCTGCCACGGCTGTCGCACGTCCCCGCCTCCACATCGTCCGCGTTGATGCAGTTGTGTTTAGTACGGTTAGCGCTAAGCTAAGCCTGCTGCCCCAGAGAATCGCGCGTGCCGCCGGCCCGCAAGTTGCGCGCTGCTACGCCGTGCTGCCCCAGGCTGCACCCTGCCACGCGTGCCAGGTACGCCAGTACGCGCAGTACGCGCTGGTAGCGGGGCCTACGCCACGCGTCTCGCCCGTCAGCTCGGCAATCGTCAGCGGACCGGAGGCCCGATCACTCGATCACCCGCTTGGCTGGCGTGAGGCTTAGTGGAAGCTTATTGAGACCTCAGATGGTCCGTGCAGGGTTGGTGCCTGCCAGCTGTCAGCGGCTCAGCAGCGCTCCGCTGCGCTTGATCGATCCTTGATCGCAGCTGCGTGCGCTGGGGCAGCTCGG